>CM065654.1:15569922-15591236 GCA_033220385.1 Triplophysa yarkandensis | reverse complement strand
AGCCAAGCGGTCACTATTATCAGGAAGGAACAAGATCTTTTTGGGACGTGGGTCCTGTCTTGAGGCGGTTATCTAGTTGGCATCTAATCACCATTTCAGTGGAAATGAAGGATAAAATTAAATGTTTTAAAAACTTCCGCTGAAAACAAATTATTCTGTCACAGATATCTCTTTAGATTTGTTTTTGTAATTGACCTTGACAATAATTTTTTTAATACCAAAGCCCATTTTCAGTTTTTCTGAATTAACCAAATATAGGAAAGTTTGCAGGTAAAATTATTTGAATTAAATCTGTGAACTTCAATCTTCTCAAATTTCAAACAAAAATATTGTTTCATTTTGCTATCATTTGCAGAAAATGAAAAGGATGAACAGTTTTCAAATTCTGCAAATAAAACAAGTTTAAATTCACTTTCAGTGAATGCTGGGGATCGGTATCAGCCGATAATCACATTCTATGACTCGATCTGTACTCGCTTAACTTGGCTGATCTTGTGAACAGACCTCAATTGATGACGTCAAAGCGTCAGGCCGTAAATGTTTTGCCGCTGCAACACCATTGTAAAGGCATATGAAAATGTTAACTATACTAAATATTTTTTTGTAATCATTAAGTAGAAACAATAGTTACATTACAATCATTACATAAATACTGTTCATAATGTAACAATAATATAAGAAAAGCAACATCTGTAGTATTAATTTATCTGAAAAAGTTTAACGTTGATCATAAAGCTATTATATAAGTTATACAAGGTGAAGCATCAGAACTGGTATTGAACGATCACCATGTCAAAAAATCGGTACCGGTGGCCAAAATCATAATTGGCGCATTTCTAAAAATGATCTGTGTGAGATGTGATGACCTCGCGGTTCTTGTCACTCTGTCTTGGTTTGACTTTGTTAAAATTTTACAGACACTGGACTGAAATGAGCACAACCCGTCAAGAAATTCTGATTTAATGAAACTTTGTTATGGTCTTACGCAGTTGTATATAGACATTTGCCTATAATGGGAAATTAACTCCAGAACACTTACTCATGTTGTCTGGTAAAGTTTATGTTTAGGAGACCCCCTCCCCATCACAACAGCACAAACTGCCACGGAGCAAAGGAGGGGACGGCAGTGAACTGTATCGAAACGGAAGCAAACACAACCACACACACACAAACGCACTCCAGGCCTTCATCCTCTCAGTGGGAGTCTGTCACTATACTGGGGAAGGAAACTGATGTTTCCTGTCAGTAACTGCCTCAAATCTGCTTCTCATTTACTATCCTTTTACTGCTCCTCACCCTTCTGCTCTTCCTCCTGTGACAAGCTGGTGCAGCTACGGCGTTCTTCATCACCAGCACTTCTATCTGTGTTCTCACATCAGCAGGGCTGAGATTATGCTCTCAGACCATCTCCTTAAAGCGAAATCAGGGCTTTGGCCAAGTTTTCGGCCCTTTCACATGTGTATAATAAGTGGCAGTGGGAAAGAACACAGCGTCAGGAGGCCTAGATAATAATCTTGCTCTGTATGGATGGATTCAGAGGAGGGAGTCTGGCTGTGTGTGTGAAAACCCTAAATCATGAGCCAGGATCAAAACAAAAAGTGCTTTGGCCAGGCCTCTCCATCTCCCTCTTAGTCTCTCTCTTTCTCTTTTCTCGCTCAGTCTCTCAAACAGAGACTCTCTTTCCCACTCTCTTCTCTCTTGGCTGTGACGAGAGCGAATGTTGATAGATCGCAGTCTGTTTTGGAAGCCTGGCACAGAGGAGCTCGTAAAGAACGGCAGACTGCAGATGTGCGCACGGAGGGCTCGTCCGGAGCAGTTTTACTGCCCTGCATGCATGAGCCGAATAGAAGCAAGTATAATGAACATCATAAATCTGATTCATATACCAGGGGGCAAAATGGCTTCCCCTCATAGTCACGAGGAACGGGAAAAATGTCTGCCAGCTCAGCAACCATGGGCTATTCGGAGGATCGGTCAGAGTGGGGGTTACTGTTTCCCCAGATGTTTGACGTACAGTTGGTGTAGGCAGCGGGGTGTTACTATTCACACAAGCATGTAAGCAAACACTGTGAAAGGAACATTCTCAGTGTCCTTTGCACTTCTATTTCTGATTCAAGCAGCGAACGTACTGTTGTTCACTGTTGGCTGTATGCTGGCTAGGAAATCCTGCAAAATGTATTTGTTACTTATAATTTTCCATGCATCCACCTGCTTTCCATTTCTTTGTTAAAAGATTCATCTGACACTGTATTTCAATGACAAAGCATCACGTGAAAATTCTGGCATTTTTTTACGTCCCTTTTTTTATTTCTAACCTGTATGACTTGAATGACTTCAACAAATTACTTTTTTAAAGAAAGTTGGTAGCCCAAAAGGGCTGGCACCCATCCACTTCAGTTCAGTTTCTTTAAACATAAAACCAACGCGAGAGTGCAAGTTCCTTACATTTTTCAAAATATCTTCATTTGTGTTCTACAGCAAAAAGAATCATATAGACGCCAAGATGGCGAGCCAATGTTGACACATTTTTCAATCTTGGGTGAATCACATTAAATGGTGTGGTGTCGGTACATCCATTCAAAGCTTTTCTTTTTAGAGATGCCTTGTTAGTTTTGACTAAAGAGACGAAACATTATTTTAATTATATAATTTACCGCATAACTGGGCATTTTAAATCAGATGTAGCTAACTATTCAAAAGTAAGAGAATCCCCTCTTACAAATCATCCCTAGCTTAAGGCTCCCAAACAACACTCTTCTACAATTCGGTAAGAAAATGAATGCTGCTCTTAAATTTTACAGGGCGGTCTGATGGTGCAGAACGAACCTGACTCAGCTTTTCCTGTACACCTTCACAAATACACACACACATGTTTCTGACCTCCTCTAGGGAACACCTGTTCTCACTGAGAGACTTGTACTGCTCAGCACTCCCAGGCCCTCCAAACTACATATAACTTTAACACCTTATTATCATGACACACTTTAAAGGAAAGACAGGATGTTTGAAAGCTGTTCCTGTCTTTGAGGTGAATTTATATCCTCATAATGAAGACCACCAGCGACTCTTTATTTTTCCCCGTCCTTTTAAACAGCTATTTGGTAACGTTGGGATTTTTTTAGATGTCAAAATTGTTCTGCAAAAGAAGCAAAGTCATACAGGTTTGAGATGTGAGAGGGTAAATGATTACTATTACTAAAACACAGAAGAAATTTAGAGAAACGTCTTATTTAGAGGCACAATCTTGTTTTCTTACCGTCATTCTTCAACATGTCTTTTTTGTGTTCTTTAGAAGAAAAATGTCCATTAAGGCTTGGAATTTTCACACATTTAAGGGTCTCCTTATAAACATGTATATTTCTCATATGAGTCACATGTTAAAATAGAACCGTATACCTTAGTACGCAGATCATCTTATACATGTCCATTATGAAAAAGAGGCTCCATGGTTCTCGATTTTGCTTTATTGCTAATGAAATATTAACAGTGGTTCGAATTGCAGATTTTTGATTAAGATATGTGCTCATGTGGCCCTCCAGCTATCCGTCTCCCGGAGAGGATTCTAAACTGAAGCTGTACAGACACTGACAGAGATGTCGCTGAGTGATTTCTGTGGATGATTTTTAATGTATTTATTCATTATTCTATGTCATGAATAATTGAAGCAATGTAGTCTACCTAGAAAAAAATGTTTGCTTCTAAATTCCAGTCTTTTGGCAAATCCGTACCTGCTCATCGTAGCTGGCGAGTTCATATGTGTTTCAGGGGCACTTGGCATTTACTACTGGGTGTAGAGTGTATTAGTCACAAGATAATCTGCAACACTGGATGCGGCAGAACGGTACATAAAACAGGTAGAGTCTGTACCCACTGCCTGCCATCTCATCCCAGGCAGAGGGCGGTCGCTGCAGCGTTGCCAAGCAACAGAGACAGAGGTGCCCCTGTTGCTTGTAGTGTTGCTAAGAAACTGGGAAAAATGTTGCAGTCGTTATGGTGTTTGGCAAAATGCTGAACGTAACATGGTGGGCTACAATCTTAGCTGCTTGTTGTCACGAGATAATTCACTATTTTACATTTACATTTACTCATTTATGCAGTCACGGGATGCAAGGGATTCTCTGTTTAAGTGTTGTGAGTCAGAAGAGCTTCCTCAATTGATCCAAAATCAAGACTTTGATTTTCAGGGTAGACTAAGTCATAAACTGGACCTTGAATGCGCTGTGAAGTGCCTGGAATGAAAAGGTCTGCCAAATGTATAAATGTATATTGACCTGAACAGGACTTACAGAGAGGAAGATGTGTCTCTCGTCTGTCTCACACATAGATGCATGCACATACACCCGCTGCTCTCATTAAGAAGATGGGAGCCTTGTCTTGGCAGATAGGTTTAGTTTCAGCCGCTTCCCACGTACGTGCTGCTGGCTGCAGGCACAAAGAGAGCCTGTGACACAAGGAAGTGTCCTCCCAGAGAGAGAGGAAAGAGAGGCAAATAGATGAGCACTGTGAATGCCGCTTAATTAAAGACAATAATGTTGTTTTTGTAGCACATTCTCAAAAACAAATGGCTGACTCAGGGAGGTGGAGATGGCCTAGTTTCCCACTTAAGAGGATGAGAGAGGAACAGAGAGCAGTTTGGAGCAAAGGATAGAAAGAGAATAGAGATGAGATGTGCATATAATGATTTTGTGTCTACGATTGATGGATTTTGTACATTTCTGAGTGCGAAATGGTATAAAATAGCTGAAATACAACTTCAAGTTAGATTAAATAATCAGAAATTTTGAGTATATTTTTGAAAAATACATTTTTTATTGGGATATTTCCTATTATATGTTTGCCTGAGAATTGACCGTCAACTCTGTAACCTAATAGGTAGACATCTTTCAAAAAGGATTGGACTAACATAATTTGTCTAGGTGCATGAATAAAAGACTATAATGGTATATGTGCTATTTATTATACTGTCCTCTTAGATATAGTTGCAAATTGTTCAAAAAGTTTGTTTTAAACATAGGCCCAAAATGTTATAAAAAATTTGAATTGATCTGTTTTTTTTTTGTATTTGAGTATAAGGGTTTTCATTTAAGATCATGTAAGTGGTTTCAGATAATTTTATAAATTTTACTATCTTTAAATTTATATCCCAGGCATATATCCCAATTGTAGAATGTGTCATCTGTACGTGCATTAATGCATGATTGAATGTGTGTTTTTGTGTGAGTGGTTGTGGGTAATCAGTAGGTCAGCCCGGGCTGGACTGAGAATAATCCCTGCTATTAACTATCAGCACCCAGCCGTGATGTACATCTGCAGACATTACTGCTGGCTCAGCTGCTCCTATCATCACACATTTTATAAACCCTACTCTACTGCCTCTTATGTTCTTTCACACCTGTTTCCGAGGGTTTTATCTCCCTGTGCTATCCATCCTTCATGCTTTATTGAATGCATGCCCAGTTGTATCCTTTGTTTCATATACTTTTACTTCTTTTTGTTTGCCGTACAGGGCACCCACCAATGTGGCCAATCTCACTCCTAGCTGGCCCAGGAAATGTCTTGTAGGGGTGTGTGTTTTTCGAACACTGCCTATAAATGTCTGGAAAAGCTATAAACTGCTGAAGTCAAGCCCTGCTGTGCAGACACGAAACCCACAGAGTCCGCACACCATATCAGCAGTGTTGCACCCTGGGAGTGTGAGATGACAGGGTCAAAGAATGAATATAGATTGCACAGATCTGTAATGCATGATGGGATTATTAGAACATGAATCGAGCACAAATGAATTGACATTGACAGATTTATGGATATTTGAAGTGGCTATACCGTCATCCTATTTTCTGCTCGTGCAATTTCAATCTCTTACCTTCTTCATCTTTTAGTATTATAGTCGAATTTCTGGTTTTCCTGCCTGTTCCCAGTGGGTGGAATTCATTTAAAGTGCCTTTATCTGTCATTTTTAATGTTTTTTTTATATTTTCTTGTTTCCTCTACCCTTATCTCTCCTTCTCTACCGCCCCACTCCCCCGCCCCCCCCCCCCGTTTCACTTGTTTTCTCACACAGCTGTGTTGTTGGTCCTTTGGGTGGGTTGGCATGGCAATATTCTCTGCAAATTATGGTCTGATTTAGGTTTTAATGTCTTTTTATTCCTGTATGTGTACGCCCATGTGTTTGTTTGACTTCCGTTTCCTCTTTTTATCATATGTTTTTTCTTTTGCTGGACTACTGGTGTGTTTGTGTGTGTGTGTGTGCGTGCGTGCGTGCGTGCGTGTGTGTATTTGTATACTGTATGTGCTTTATTAAGACACAAATGTGAGTGATGTGTATAACACACATTTTAGGCCTAGAGGGAGTGGGAGAGGTTGGGTTTGGCTATTTTGGCCTGCATAAACATAGATATTAATAAGGATTTTTTAAACAAATTTAAAGAGACTATTTTAAAATGTTTTATCCCCACCTCTGCAGGGCTTGTCGGTAATCTCTCGGGTCTTCCCTGGAAGTGCATGAACTTTGCCCTGCTTAAGGTTTTTGTGAATGGCCTTTTTGGCTATTTGTGTGTTTGTCTGGTTTGTCACCATTGTCTTGTCATGTTTGAAACTCTGGACACGGAAGAGGTCACCAAGGGCTGTGGGTTTTCAGCTTCGATGAAATGATTTCAGGGCTCTACAGTGCAGGACACTTTTTCCCACAGCCGTAGACTAAGGAGAGCTGGAGCTCAGCCAGACAGGATTGCTGTTAGCTGGGCCTTTCTCATGGAGCCTCTTAACTTAGTGCAGAACGGAAATCTGGACCAATGACAGAGAGGAAGTCTTCAAACACTGTTATGCTGTAATTTAGGAAAATTGACACAAAATGCATAATCTTTTCTAAGTTCTTAATTCGGCTTCTTAATGCCTTGTCAAATGTTGGTGTTGTTGTTGTTGTTGTTGTTTTATAGTGCCAGTTTCACCCTTTTTTCTCTTTTAAAAACTCAATCTAGAATCTGGGTGCAGTTTTTACCTTGATGATGGATTTACACTTTACTTAAAAAGTGATTTAGCTAGTCCAACCTAAAGTAGTCATGTCCATTTAGTCTTACTACTTTTTTATTATTTTGAAATGTACTACATTTGTGTACTCTTTTTTTTTTTTTTAGCAGGACTTTTTTTAAAACTAAAGACTTCAGTAACGAAAACTAGTTTGAGTATTCATAATGTATTAAATCCCCAGAGGACTGCATCTTCCTGCCGACAGCAGCAATTTTGTAGCAGTTCATTTATGAAGTCTAACCTCATAATTGTTTTAATAATGCGGATGAAATTCAAATCATTTGGACAATTAAGGTAGTTTACAGAATGTCATTTTAGCTCTAAAATGCAACAGAAAGTCATAAAGAGGGCACAAATTCTTCAAGCGCAAAGATGTGTGTGTCACAGCGAGAGAATGTGAAATGGTTGTGTGTATTTATTTTTACAGTGTCATGGGAATTGTTGGAAGTTTTTTTCTGTGTGTCGTACTTTAAATGGGAGTATAAGAGAGGGATTACATCATAGCTACTGTAATAGTTAGATGCATCATGTGTGCTTTTGTGTGTCAATAATCTTCTCTTTCAAGGCGATACACATCACATTGGCTCTACTTACATACATCTTTGTGTTTTAGGACAACGTATAGCAGATGGTAGTGTTATAATTCAAACCATCAGGTTTTAGAAAGAGTTCAGATAGACGCAGTACATGTGTGATCTACAGTACACACACACACACACACACACACACACACACACACACACACACACACACACACACACACACACACACACACACACACACACACACACACACACACACACACACACACACACACACACACACACACACGAGATAAGTAATGTACAACAGCTCTGAAATTGAGTATAGTTCAACACAATTTTAAGGGTTAAAAGCTAGTGTCTACAGGGCCTTAACCTTTCTTAACCATCATCACATATCTTGTTCTCTAAAAACTTCCATTCACGCAGAAACAATCTCCCCAAATCTCATCTCAGTGCTGTTCCTTTCTTGGTCTTTGGTCATCAGGAAATAAGCGGCTGGACATGAAACATAATAGGGACATAGGCTTTTTGATGGTGTTTTTTTGCCACTAGAGACTGGTTGAGATTTATAGTTTACTTTATCTTTAGATAACATGTTTCCATGTAAATATTTCTGATATAAATAGAAAGTGTTTTGTGGAATGCTGTTACACCCAGAACACAGTATGCTCGTGGTCTTGGTGATTTTAGGTGATGTAAGCCGAGAGTAAAGTACAATGACTTCGGCTTAAGTAATGGCTTATAGAAATGTATCAGGTGTAGACCAACTACTACGAATGGATAATCTGATCTGCCTCCCACAGCAGCAGGCATCTATTCTGAAGAAAGGTGTTCCTGTTTCCTAGCTTGAGCAAGAAAGTTAAAGGTCTAAACAGACTGAGTAAATGCTATGTATTAGTCTTTTATTACTATGTAGTAAATTATCTGGCAGATTTGTAAAAAATGTGTATGTTTTGAATCGTTTATGCAAAAGCTAGTGTGGCATGAGCTGGGTATACAAAGGGCAAACTATATTCAGATGCCACAGTGCATCTTAAAGTAATTATTCACCCTCCGGAAAACATTTTAAATCTACTACTCACGCCATTTCATACCTGTTTCATTGAATTTCTTCAGCAGAACACACACGTAGATATTTTGAAGAATGTGGATAAAATAACTTCTAACTTAGTGACTTCTGAAGTGTTTCACGGAGGAAACAGTCATACACAAGGTTGAAACACAGCAAGGGTCAATGAATGATGAAAATTTCATTTTATGAGTAAACTTTCAAGTGTGAAGCTCATAGGCTCTTTGATATCTGAAAAAGTAAAGGTTATCAGATTTGGAAGTAAAGAAATTTGAACTGGTGTATAGTGCTGTAGGTACTTACAAAAAGTGCTGTAAAGTGTCGTAGGTGAATGTGAGAGGTAGGTAGTAGTTAGAAATACATTTTAGGTCCACTCTGTGTGTAAAGACATATGTATATGCGTTTAAAAGTATTCATTTTAAAATATATTATTTAACTGCACTTTATAATATATTATTTATGTGCAATTACCCATTTTGCTTCCGATTTAAATGTGGAAACAAAAGAGATATGCACAGAACTAAATTATACTTCGCCACTATGAAAACCACTTCAGAGAAGGTTCTACATTTATGTTTAGGCATTAATAAGACGCTTTTATCCAAAGCGGCTTACAAAGAGTCGAGGAGACAATGAAGCAGTAAATAGCAGAGACAACAATAGGTGAACAAGTTCTGCAACGAGGTTACAAAGTTACTAAGTTACTTAGTTAGGTTAAGGTTCATTCATAATGCATATTTCCTATAACAAACATTTAGATTGAAACCTTTGCCAGGGGGTATAGGGGCCATATTTGTATATGTCATGTGACTAAAACTGTCTTGTAAGTAATCTTGAAAAAACAGATTTCAAAAATTACAGATTTTGAATGTGGGTGTTATCTATCTCTAATACAATCAGATATATAATTCCTAGAGGAATACTTCAATGTCAACATTGATGAAACATTACCACACCTCAGACCATGAGAATGGGTTTAGAAAAGAGAAAGTTCAGCATGCTATGGCAACAGTTCAAATAAGTGAGTGTTTTGTATTGTTTAGTGTTGGTGAGCTCATTTCCTGCGAGTGCTGTTTTTACCACCTACTGTACATGTGTCTTCCAACACGCCAGCCATGAAGTCATTGTGTTCCTGAAAAACTGTGGCAACTGTCCAAAAGAGTCAGGGGGAAAGCAAGTGAGAGATGGATGGAAAGTTAAACCATTTTAGGGTTAAAAAGAAACCCGAGTGTGGAAGAAAAAAGCCAATCCGAGTAGGGCCCTGCCGTTTTCCCTTGAACTGACATCTGGTTTCAGCTGTGGTGTTGGAGTATTTTTAGCCACGGCAAAGTCCCCTTGCCAGGAACTTCCTTTTAGAGTAAATATCTTACCCAATGTCTTCTTCATCCCCCTTTTAACCTCAGGAGTGTTTGGTAACTGCCTCCTAATCAGATCCAGTCCCGGCCATGGCCCGAAGCCCAGCTGATTCCCATCATCCTCCATTACACCGCCATACTTACCAGCTGCGTTGATTGGCCCACTGGCTTGTCTTGTACCTCCGAACCGATAGTCTGTTTTGGTTCATGTAAAGCAGGTGATCAAAAGCTTTGAAGTGTTAGCCATAAGTTAAGCCAGCGTTTCTGATGATAAAGCTACCGGCCCTCCAAATGAAAAGTTTCACATTGAATTCACCTTAAAGTTAATCCTGTAGTCCCCCTTTCATCTCATTGGCCATGGGTGAAGATTCCTTGATCTTTGTGTTGGGTTTTTATATGGTACCATCTGGAAAGCGTCAAGTCCAAGTCAAGTATTATTCTAATCAAGTTGTAATCTTTCTATCAACCTTGACACTGAAAAGATTTTGCATTACACGTACAAAAGAAAAATACTTTGAAGAGATAGTTCGACCAAAAATTTGAATTCTTTCATATATAAATGTATGTATTCTGAACAACATATAGCAAAATGTTTGGACAAATGCTTTTAAACAAACGTATTTTTGGTTACCATTAACTACCATAGTAGGAAAAGGCAAATTGAGAAATTTTGAAGTCAATGGTAACCAAAAACTGTCTGCAAGAATTTGTCTAAATAGAGGTGTCCAGCCATACAAAGAAATGTATACAGGAACGACTGAATGGTGATCATCTTTCAGGTCACTGAATAACCAGGGTAATCTTTCAGAAATGTATTACTTTATCTTTCAAAGCAGATCAGTTTGGGATTTTCAGGGGTTTGGGATGGTGTTTGTCCTGTCTAAATACAGTCCTGGTCCCCGAGGTCAAAGGTTGTGGGAGGAGAATGCTGTCCAGCGGTTGTGCGGTGATGACTACAGGGTCTGAATGAATTGGGTCTTTTAACTTCCCTATCTGAAAGTTTTAAATCTTTGTTCGAATGGCACTAGATTGGTGCTTTGGCGTCTCTGAGGGTTTTGTGTCCTCAATCGGGGGACATTGAGGCCTGCAGACCTAAATTCTTTCATAATTAGATGTGTTAATATGTGTTAATAGACAGTATGGCTTGATAAAGTGTCTCAGAACCTGGACTGACCTTGCTCTTGATTCAGGTGTGTCCAAAATAAAGGAGGATCTTTGTGTATCTCAAAAGTGTTTTAAATTTATCACATATTTGGGACTCTCAATGAAGCAAAGCGTATTCGTATAAATGCCAAAAGGATGTCTGGCACTTCTTTTTAAAGTGTGTTAAGTGAACATCTACTTAAAGATGGATGATTGTTGATGTTTCTGTTAATGTTCTGGATTTTTAGTCCCTCTGTAAATATGGTGCGAGTTATTCCACACGTGTCTTGTTCTTCACAGCCAATAAGAGAATGCTTTTTTTCCATTGAGATGTACAACATGCCCCAGCATGTTATTCAAATTTAGAACTCTGCCATATTAATGATCTATTTTAGATCAGTTTTAAATCTTTAGATAAATGTCAGAATGCCATCAGCGGGCCTGCCTTTGATCGTGATATGAGCTCAACAATACATTCAATGGCAATCCCTGTAATGCAAAGTTACCTGTGCTCTGACTCGGCATGTTGCTCACCTGACCTTATGAGAAACTCTGTGATTGGCCAATGGTGGTGCATTAGGTGTATACCTAACAGGTATAGTCCGGATCTATGGATTGCATTTAATGTTAGCTCATTGACAGAATTTTAAACGGATAGTTCCCCTCCCCAAAAAATTATGTCAAGGAATTCTCAAGCTCAAGCTGTTCCAAACCTGTATGAAATTGACCGTGTGTTTAAATGCAAGAAAATATATTTACCGTACGTCAGCCACTGACAATTCTGTCTGTAACATTATTCCAAATATCTTTTGTTTGAAATAACTTCAGGGTGAGAAGTTCAGTATTTTCATTTTTGATGGAATTTCCCCCTTTAATGGAATTATTTGTTAGTGGCTTTGATCATATTGTCAGATAAGATTGAAACCACAGTAAAAATAATAGGTGGAATCAAACTTCAACGTTCGTTTTCTCAGAATTGGATTTTTTACCTTTAGTTGTCACAACATTTTTTTTTAGCTTTTTCCATAATGTAAGTAAACAATGCAGCATCATTACTTTTCTAATAGGATTCATACATACATAACAGAAATATTGTAAAACAAACAAATGTTTTAGTATTATGTGTAGTTTAATTTTAACATACGTTTTATCCTGCTTATTTGGTAAAATTCAGGTCGTGTCAGGCCTGACACAAACGGCATTGTCAGTGATTGTTTCTGCTGAATTCTCTGAGCATCTCAGTTTAATCAGAAGCAGTTTTTTAGGGGCAGAAGATCTGAGGTATGAACACACGCTGTGAGGGGGAATCAAGGCCCGCATGAATTATTCTATTTCATATGCTGCTGTTGTTTGTTATCTCACTCTTTCTCTCGCTTTCTGCCTTGATATGCAGCCGTTAACACCGCATTACAGCTTCTTTAACCAATGCAAATGTGAAATTTTTCACCTCTAACAAACTTAGATTTGTTAAAATCAAGAATCTATAGGGATTTAGAGACATGTTTCGATTTAAATGTGTCTCTGACCTGGAATTCCTATAAGATGAGCCACGTTCCAGATCACAAAATAAAATGTTGGCATGCTCAGTTCCCTGAAATGATTGTGTTGTCTTCTATGATGTTGGCAGTAGGATTTCCCTCAGTCGTGAGGTGAAAATAGTTCATTATTGACATTATCACATTATATTGGACATTATTACAAAATAAACCCAGACAGGATGATCAGGATCAGTATGGGTTTTCTGGATGAGATGTCAGTTAAATAGGGATACCATGAGCAACATTCATTATTCATATAGAAATATTTGACTGGTGAGGTCTGCTGTGATCGATCAATCCAACCAATTACTCCAGAAATGACCAACGATTAATCCCAAATAAAATTCTGTGTCAACATAAGATATGTCTATGTGCTATTAATATATATTTTTTTATTAATAAACAAATATACATATTTTACACATACATGTATATTCGTAAATATTATTTATTTTATATTATATTTTTATCTTAGATATACTGTACTGTATTTGTATATATTTATTAATATGACAAAAACTCTCTCAATTCATAAACATACATTATGTAAACAATTTTTTTTTCTGGATGCAATTAATTGCAATTTATTGTTTTGACATGTTGAATAAGAAAAAATATTTTGGCCATAAGCATGATATATATTTTTGCACTATTTAAAAACGACACTATAGATGACCAGTGATGGTTCATGGGGATATAATGTGTCCTGGGAACTAGGCCATGTTGATGTGGTTTATTCTTCTACTGGGGCTTTTACACAAACACATACACAAACAAGCAAGCACAGTGTGACCCTTGGGTCCTATTACTTGTTTATGTCCAATCTTATACGACAATTATCATGGACTTAAAATGCAAGGTAACAACTGTTCGGTATCCAACTTCTCTTTTTCCGTCTATTTTTAAACACACAGCTAAAGCAGGTTAATGTGTTTGTGTGCAGTATTGCTGTCTCACTGATAAAACAGTGGCATGGTATTACAGTCTAAATCCTGAAATACAGATACATGGTTCAGTGGACAACACATACAGAAATTGTATTGTTTTATGTTTTATGTTCACAGCATGGTTATGCAGTAGAAGCAGTGCCTGTAACCATCCGTGTTTGTGAGAATGGGTGCGTGCTTTATGTGAATGGCGCATGGTGGAGAAAAGGGGCGGGCACAAATCTTTCAGTGGATTTTATATCTTCTGTTGCTATGGCAAAGCATGAGCAAGAGTGCCTATGCCTTGTTCTGCCAGCCGCTATTTAGAATTGAAAACGAGGCTGTCAGGGAGAGCAGTTGAGCAGTGTCCACTAAAGTGCATTGATCGGAAATGCCAATCACATAACAGTAAGAAATTAAAAATAAGAATGAATAAGGTGTATAAACCCTTAAGAGTAAAGGAAGATATGGAAATGATGTCATCATAGCCTGGCTTAGCCTAATAATACTACATTAAAGATTTTCTTCACCACCAAATAATTTTTTTCAATGGTAATGAGGTTTGTATCAATGTTTCTACCTGACTTTCATTTCGAAATGACCTCTCTTATCTTTAAAGGAATATTTCATCAATATGTGTTTGTCATAATTTGCTTGCATTCTAGTTGTTACAAACCCGTGTAAATGAACACAAATGAAGATATTTAAACAAAAACAAACTTCACTAAATGCTTACATTGTGTTTATCACAATAAATAAATCAATAAAGGTTTGTTACAACTTCTTGCTTCAAAAGTTCGGCTTGTGCTAGTATCGATGAACTGAACCAAACCCAAAAGAGAATAAATGGTATATTATATTGCGTTGTGGTTTGGGTGGAATGAAAGCAGATTTGAACAGAAATGGTTTTTAGAGTCATGGATGAAGGTCTGGTTGGGGGTTTAAGGCCCTGCAGGCTGAGGCTTCACTAACACACTTTCATGTTCAGACGGTCATGAGGGAACATGCGCCACACATCATCAGCTCTGGTGACGCTGATGAAAGGGATGTCTAAATTAAAGCGAGAAAACTAAGAGGAAACTGTGGGGTTGACCAAAGTGAGGTTCAGAACAGAGCAAGCATCTGAGGGGATACGGTAGAGGAATTTTCCATGGATTTGTCAAATTTGATGCTCTGTTAAACAGTTTTAGTTACAATATCTCTCTGTTTTACGTATTATGTATCATAAAGTCATTTCATGAACTAAATCTCAGTTTCTAAACATACTTTGTTCAAAAGTGTATGTATTGTTAATGTCTTTAAGTGGAAATTGCCAATAAAACCAATGTCTTGTGGGTTTTGGTAATTGAACACTTACCAAGATTATTAAAATTTGATTTATTGAGTTACACTATCAATTCTTTTTTCCCCGGTGTATTTAGTAAATCTGAACATATGAAACTTTGTTTTATCCAGAGATTTCCTCTCTTTTAACCTTAAAAATCCAAGATTGGTGAACTACTATAGTACTTTATGATACAGTCATTACATCAGATCAAAATAGCATGGTTCCTTTTTAATATATAGTAGCAAATGATACCCATTTTTATAGTTACATGTTTAACTAAGAACAAAACTATCTTTACAGTGAGGTCAATATTCGTCCATAAAATCTATTTTAAGACCACTAATTTGATTCGACACGGTCTAAAAGGATTTTCCTCATAAATCAATAAGCATTTAACTATGCATTTGCCTTAATGAACACAGTACACTATATATAACCTTTAACAATGAGAATCTATTGTAGTTATTGTTTAGATGATGCTTCAGGCCTGATTGTTAGACATCATGTAAGTTAAGGCTGCATGTAGCAACATCTGAATGACTCTCGAGCAGCGCAGTGCACTGTCATATCGGCTGCTGTCCTGTCATTCTGCACAGACTGATTGATTTTTGCAACTTTCCGCTCTGGGACCTACCCTGCTCCACATGTCTCATCCACCATCTGTTGCCCTGGAAACAGCAAAGAGGCTGGACAGTTACTAACTAGCCAATTAAAACAGTCCATTGGTTTAATAAATGAAAATCAGTGAGGCCGTCTTTAATTCAACATTAGCAGAAGAGGAAACATTCAATTACTCAGTTTATTAAATTTTCAGGCCTCAGTTTTGTTTGACAATTATTCTATCAATACTGTAAATCAATCATTAATTGATTTAACGCTGTCATCTTCAGATCTTTGTGCGTGTTGTGCAATTGCAACACAGTTTATTGGCTTATCAGACCTTCTGCAGACCTTCCTCTCTCATCTTTCTGTCTTGCGTAAGTGCTCTGTATGTGATTCTTCTGGTTGCCAGCAAAGTAAATGGCCATGTTTATCCAGTACTTTATTGACTTAAGTTTAGAAGCCACAAAAGGAATCCCCAACTGACAGACCATTCATATTTTGATATACAAAATATGATTATACACTCAAAGAGTCTGTCATCAGAACTTGTATGTCCGTCTGTGATTTGCAAGCAATGTTTTTTTATTATCTATGTGATTCATTTATTTGATACCTTTAATGTATAGTGTATTAATGTATAAATAATTTTTTTGTAACACCTTTTTACATTTATATTTAATATTCAAGAGTTTTCATCATCTTTTTTCTATCATCATTTTGGAAATGCTTTTTCGCGGTTGTTTGCTTGTGGTGACTAAATGTCATGAGAAAAATCAATATGTGGGGCTATCGTGGCAGTGAGGGTCCTAGCAGTGGGGGCAACAGTAAACACAGGCTGCTGTAACAGATGGAGGCGACAGCAGTCTGTGAATACTGACACTCTATACAGATTACTGCAGTAAAAACACCATTTTGGACGTCATAAACTATTCAGAATTGTGTTTAAATTTTTTCAAACAGGCACATTTTGAGACAACTGAGCCTACCCAAAAGAAAATAAACAGATGAGATCAGTTTAATATAATATATTCAGTAAAGACAGAATTGAGAATAAATGAAGAGCAAACAGAGACACTCCTGCTTCACAGATTTTTCTTCCCAGCAATCTCTAGTGTTTCAAGTGTTCATAACAAGGCGTATGTTTGGTTTTCCATGGCCAGAAGTGATACACATAAGTTCTGCACTCTTACAGTCACATACTAATAGTCTCATTTATGTCTGCGTTTAGTACTTGCACAGATTCTGAACAATTTGCACAAGTGAATTCATATAAAGAAAATGTAATGTTTCTCCAATTTGCAAAACACATTTAGTTGGTCTTAAGAGGATAGGACGACAATCAGAATAACCTACACTTTTCATGAGGCTTAGTAAATATTACACATGTAAACAGTTATATTTACTTAATAAAATCTTTTTAAAAATAGGAACCCTCCACTTCATAGTAAAATCACAGCGCCTGAAATTAGTTCCAAGCTAGGTAACTTCAGACACTGTTTGATAGTACTTTCTTGACCATTACATCAGAATCTGAGTAATTTCCTAATCTTATCGGCCTAGAAATTCGCATCCTTACATTTCTGTTTTAGTACATGATATAACTACAGAACAGTTTCGTTTTAAAATGGACAAATATCAAAACTCATTGATCAATTTGGATGTCTTGCTATTGGTCTAATAGGATTCAAAATTCTATGCCAAGCTAAGTGACAATACCAGAACAGGAGAACGGCTGAATGGTAAAATTCTACTTTTTAACTTTGGGAGAGTTGGAGAAGAAACCTATTCCCCAAAAAGTGGAGTGTGTTCCATTAAAAACATCTATTATATACTCTTTATATAAAATATTTTTACGTAAAACATATTTTGAGTGTACAATACTGGAGATCGATAAGCTGGGAAAGACAACTTCATTCAGAAGCAATTGAAATGTGAAAAGAGCGCACTTTCACTCTCTATTCACACATCATGTAGTTCCGTTTGCTTTTAGCAGTTTGTTTCAATTTCCACTCTCACCGTTGTGGTGCTATGGCACTATTAGACATTGTTAAACGTGTATCAGCTGACTGTGTTGTGAGTGTGTTGGGGTTGGAATAATGAAAGGTTGCTGGGTAGAACAGGAGGCATGAGGCAGGAATGTGTTAAATATGAATGGAGCTTCTTTCATGCGTAATTCAGTCTCTTCTCTCTCTCTCTCTCTCTCTCTCTCTCTCTCTCTCTCTCTCTCTCTCTCTCTCTCTCTCTCTCTCTCTCTGTTCATATGCATGTGTGAGGGTGTGTTTGTCAGCATATGTGTTCCCCTCGGTAAACCCAAATACTCAGGGTGGTGTCCAGTTTTAGGCCAAACCGTGATTTACAGTACTGGCGTCGATGATGAGACATCACTTTTTTGTTTAAAGCTTGTATTTAACATTACATTTTGACCGTTTTACTATCGTGGACATCTTGGGCAACCCTTATGATTTACATTATTTATTTTGCAAACACTTTGTAACCAGAGTGAGTTGGCTCGTGTTTTGGCATCATGACTGGTTCATTTTCTCTTCAGAAAGTGATACAATGAAATATTATTGGTCAGATTAAGTATAATACAGTGACCGTACAAATGAGAAGTTTGGAAATTGTGTTTGTGGCACATGAATAACAAAATGAGCACAATGTTAAAGAGACTCTTGGGCTATGGATGTGAATGTGGTTAGATTAACCCTGAAAAACCTGGATTACTAAACTACAGTAATCTGTCTGAGGGTTATTCTGTAGTCTGGTGCTGGTAGATCTCAGGGCCGTTCAAAGCTGGATTGAATTTTTTAGTCAGACCTATTTAAAACTTTGGTATGTATTAAGCTTCTGATGCTTGCCAGTGTTTGTGTTTTAACTTATTTATTTTGTCTCTTTGACATTATTGAAATATATAAGAGCATTGTATCACTGTTTTTGGTGGCACAGATTTATACATTACCAATAACAATACAGTTTGACATGTTAGATTAGATTAAATTCAACTTTATAAGTACAAGGCAATTTAATGCAGGGACTAAACACTTTAGAAAAATAAAAGGTTTCCAGTTTACCTTCTTTGGAAGAAAGCAGAGTGCCTGTTATAAATACTGAGGTCAGGATTTTCCAAATGTTCACCCGCTTCTAAAAATAGCTTTATTTATATTCTGGCCACAGGTTTTACTCGCACATTAGGTAGTGCTTTAAACGTAACTGCTTCATGTACTCGGCTTGAACTGTTTACATTTCATCCAATTGTCTGCATAAATATTTGAAGGACTGTAGTCAGCGTTGTTACTCTACATTCGAATATAATCCTCTCCGTTTTCAGTTTACTATTGTTCTGACTGTTTTCTGTATTTTGTGTTTTATAGGTGCCACCAGAGATATTGGATCAGCGCTGACCCGGATGTGTATGAGACATCGCAGCATTGAGGCTAAACTACGCCATTTTACTAAGTATGAATGAACACACACCTCCTGTCATCTACTCTCAGTTTCATAGTTCAAAGGTCATAGGTTTGAATTGAGATATATCGAAGCATATTCAAGCATGATGAACACTTTTGTGTTATCAACATTTTCATAGAAAGCCTTGGTGCATGGGTCAGTATTTTTTTCTGGGGATGCTCAAATTGTGAAATGAAAAGGGGTTGTCTGAGGGTTAGGATTAACATTAGGTTAAAGGACCAATCAGATTACTAATCCAGAATAAAAATGACAGATTTCCCCACTATAGCTGGAAAGACAATGGCTAAAGGCTTTTAAAACCAGGCTGAAATTGGAAAATCAAGTTCTGCCATGTTCACTCTCATAGAGTGCCATAAAAAAGAACGCACACACTTTTCACTCTTCATCCGGGACATCTGCACAAAATTCTTTCTCACCACCTCATAACTTCTAATCCACACCATAAACCAAAATCTTCATATCTCATATTCCACTTAGTCATTAGGTCCATTGATAATAATAATAATGAAATTTCCTTTTAAAGGATACTATTCTTGTGTAATTCAATGCAGTCTGGAACCCCTGTCTCAGCTGTGAATTGAAAAACCTGATTCTCTCTCTCTCCCTCTTTCAGTGCTTTGATGGAGAGCCTAATAACCCCTCTACAGGACCGCATTGAAGACTGGAAAAAAACAGCCAATCAACTAGACAAGGATCATGCCAAAGGTGACTAAGCAGTTTGACTGTTACTGCATTTAGTTTATATTAGTTCCATCGCATATTATATTATTTCACACATTTGTGTGTTCACAGAATACAAACGATCTCGTCATGAAATAAAAAAGAAATCTTCAGACACCATGAAACTACAGAAGAAAGCCAGGAAAGGTAAACACACTTGTGTCCACTTTTAAATATACACTTAACAAAACGATCACCAAATACGACATACATACAGTATACTTCCACATCTACACATAGTGTGCATACTCAAGAAATGTAATATGACAGTTAAAGGCATACTTTAGATGGTCCACCGACTACATGTACACCTGTTGTTTATTTGTTATGGCATTGTTATGGCAAAGGTTTTTTTTTCAATGTCAAAACTAGCCATTATTTGGCCTTGAACAACCCTGTCGTATGGTCAACAACTGTATTGAAGGAGCACTGTGTTTGATGTATGTTATGAGATAAATCGTCTGAAATGCAAATTAAATATGTGCTAGTGAAGAATTCAATTTCTATTTAAAACACACTTTGCTGGGTAGGTGACTACCTCTGCTGGTTAAAAAGCTGAAGTAAATCTTTCATGGCATTTGCTAAGCAGTATCCGCTCTCATCCCGGCAGCCAATAATTTCTGCTGTTGAAGATAGGTTGACGATTGTGCGTGTTACTAGGAAGACTGTTAAAGGAAAAGCTCCCTATTTTTCTTTGTCAAAGGGAAAGTTCACTTAAAAATGAAAATCCTGTAGGGATCTTTTTAGCCTCACATCTCTCCGAACACGGCCTTCATTTATCTGTGGAACACCAGATATGTTTAAAGGAAAACTATCACGCTGTTTCATGCAGTTTAAGTGCTTTAGACAGTTAAACGAGTTCTCGGGTTCAGCGTGATCCATTTGTGAAAAACCGAGTTAGAATCATGATGTCGTGTTACTGTGCCTTGTACATTCCCCTCATATAGCCAAATGCTTCGGAAAGTGTTTTTATAATATTCAACTTGCAGACGTCAGGAAATCACGAGTTATTTATTGGCCATTCGTCCGCAAAATCCGGCCCACGCACCAATCAGAGAGTGGAAGAGCATGAGCATCCTTATGAGGAGATCGGTCATGAGGGCTGCTACAATCCTAAAGCTGTATTTGTCTTCAGTAAATATGGTAAAACTAAATAATTTTTTAGATATATGAACAAGACAATTCGAAACTAAAGGTGGTCAATATTATAAGAGTGGCTGAAACTGCGTATAATACTACTGGAGTCATTTCTTACAATTACAATATATATATTTTTTGATGTTTACTAACAAGTGTGGATGTTTTGCTACATAAAAATATTTTGTGACACTTTTGAAAGATGTGTGTATTGTAGAATTTTCATGTAGGGGGAGCTTTTCCTTTAAGAGTCAGATTTTTCATTCTTTGTTAGACTCAATTTTAAGACTCTATTTAAGACTAAACCTAGTTTTATTTTGAGTTATTTGGCTGTTTTTTATTTTTATTTGGTTGCTCTGTTTTGGCTTGACCTTCCTGAAACAATTTGGCAATGAAAGAGCTGAATTGCTTCCTCATACTAACCCTAACACAAAGCTCTCTCTCCCCCCTCTCTCTC
>CM065654.1:15564652-15569422 GCA_033220385.1 Triplophysa yarkandensis | reverse complement strand
CATCCCATAAATGATGGGATCTTTGGACACATTAAAGTCCTCATCACGTGCACATGAAGAAGGTTTAAAGCAACACAAGAGTGCAGAATAGAGATTCATGCTCTTATTGAACACTTTGGAGGTGACTGGTTTGAAGTGTGCACCCAACTGCATTGAGTATCAATAACTCAAAGGGTAATGGATCAATAGAGATATGTTGGAAAGGATGGGATGTTCAGGGGAATCCACATTGCAAGTTATTAAAGTTGAAATGTTGAATGTTAAAATTCTTTATTTCTAAAGTTTCAGCTCACCTTACTACCCTGGTGTCAATGCAAATCAACACACAGTGTATAAATGGTATATGGTTGGCAAGACATATGTCATTATAGGCCTACATAGAGGAGTTTTGGCAAGCCGGAGTTATTTACAAGTCAACGAGATATCTGATTGTACGGCCCAAGACCACCCATTGACTCGGTTATCTCCCTTTATTTAAAAGCAATAAATTACAGAGCCGTGACTTATGGTATTAGAAGAGATATGACACATGCAACGGATAAGAAATACAAAACAGTCCAGCAGTTGCATCAACTCACACAAATCTATCTCATCAGCGAGAAACATTCACGTGTGTTTATTACTTTCTTAATCTGGCCCACTACAACGGTTTTAATAACTCTCCATCTTTAAAGAGAAATCATTTGCCAAAGCTTTTGTACCCAGATCACCCTCCAGAAGGGATGGGTCTCAGGTCAGACCGGCCCAATGCCCAAACCAGATGTTATCCCTAAATCAGTACCAACCAAGCAGGTGCAAGAGTTTATGAAACCAATGGAGAATTTATAATACATAACTTACATGTTGTATACACGTCTGACTAGCCGATACAGGTCACCATTGTAAGATCAGAATTTTGCCATGAAGAATTTGTAATTGATTTACAACTGTTGATGAAAACAAGGACTGTCACAAAACTTGAACTTTGACCTTAGTACACAAAAGAACACACCCTTGTTTGTTCCAGTTCTAATCCTATTTGTGTTCTCTGTTAATTATTTATAATGAGAAATAATCACTCATTACTTGAGCTGAGAACGGTCTGCTAAAAACATTTAATGGCTGGGAAATGATGCTGAACAAGGAAGTAATGTAAGACACAGAGAAGTTGACCGATTCTAGAAGGATGTATTTTGCTGTTAGGATGTGACAAGTGAATGTTTTAGGTGGACTTACTGATAATAAAACCTCATGTGGGATGTGTACATCTATATAGACTGAGAAAGATAGTGACAGTCTAGAATCTGGACAACTATTGTCCCATCAGGGTTGAACTCTTTCATGGTGTTGGTTCATTTTCATTCTCCCTGCAAGGCTGAATGTCACTTATGACCAGAAAGCCATTGCAATACTTTGACAGCAGCACCACCATGTGGTTCCCTACACCAACATACAGATCCATGCACAAATGTCTTCGCCTTATAAACATAAAAGCAATGAATGTTTTTTAGAATAAAGAGAACACAAGCACACATTTCAAATGTAAAGCCTTATTATTCTTTACATAGTTTTCTTTCAAAGAACAGTGTGAATTACTATATACAGAATCAGAACAGCATTTCATACAAACTTATAAAAAGTCTTTTGTCATTACATCCAGATGAGAACCACAAACCGCTGTCTTTCCCTATTTCAAAGTCAGCCATATGATCCAACTGTCCAGTCTTCCGGGAAAGGTAAAATCTCTATACGGTGTATGGTTATCTGTCAGTACTCCTGTGTGGATATAAAAACGGGATCACTCAGATTCACTGCTGTAGTCTTCGGCTGGCTCCTTTTCGCCTCTACTTTCCTCTTCATCACTTTCTTTATCCCAGTCCTTCATAGAGGCGCCCATCATAAAATCATCTCTCAGCACACTCCAGTTTGGATTTTCTTCCTTCACCTCTATGGGCTGCCAAGAGGGAATACATTTAAGTTAGAAACAGACACATGACATTAACCCTGGTTTAAAGATCCTGTCATTTATATTCATAACCAGTTTAAGTTAAGCCATTAAAGTAAACGGTGTCAAAACAGCCTTGAAGAGTGAAAACAACTGGTCAACATTTAAAGTGGATCAAAACAACATAAATACATGAACTTTGAACAAATTATTCTTAGTATTAGTCTCTTAGGACAGATTTAACTTTTTGAGTCTCTCCAAACATTGTCCACTGTACATAACACATATTGACATCCCATTAAACCTGACAACATCTAAAACAATAAAAATTAAAAGGTCATTCTGATGCTAAATTAGATGAAAATTATCTGATTTGAAATACAATATTTATTATTTTATAACATTCCTTGTTGGAAAAAACTTGTTGGACATGCATGTTTTTAAAATATGTTTTATTTTCAGATCTTACCACTTCTTTCTTCATGGCAGGTGTGTGAACACCATCTGCTGCTCGCAAGACATCAATAAAGTCTTTCTTAGACACAGACGAGAGGATTTTGGCTTTCTTTCTCACCGAACCCCCAACCTCCTTCATTTTTTCACCAACATTCTTCTGATGTTTCTTCACCGCATTGAACAACTGCACTACACCCCTGAAGATGAAAAACAGAAAAATGAACTATAAAAGAAAAAACAACCTTTACACAACCTAAGTGTATCTTTATTAAAACCTGACTTCTACTAAACAATTTAAAACTTTGCAAAAATATTTTATAGTAAAGGAATGCAGTAGAATATAAGTTGTATTGTATAACTGGTGTATCTGTATTGGGGGACTTTCACCACGATTAGATTAAATTAGTTAAAAAGTTGTCTCTTCAAATGTTATCGTTTTGCCAAATCACATTCCCACAGTAACCAGTCATTTTAAAGGGAGTGTTCACCCCAAAATATTTCTTATCATCACCACTTTATCAACCTTTAAGTTGAACAAAGTCTGATGATAAGAGGGAAAGATATTAGCAAGACATTTAATAATTGTTTGTTCGGATTAACACAAAATTTGATATTTTGAAGAGTATAAGTAATTGATGATAGAATTTTGCTTTTTAAGGTAAACCATCCCTTCAAGCCTGGTTAATAAGGACATCAGTTATCCCAGATAGAAGCAAACTTATTACAGAGGACGCATAGTTACCTTGTAGCAATTCTCTGTAGATTCCTCTCGAGGTCCTTGTCTCGGATCACATCAGGTTTCTCGCGGCACATATTCTCCCATGTTCTTTTTTTATCAAACTGTCAATGACATCATACGATTAGAAAGCAAAGAAACACGCACAAATGCCTATTCGGAGAATATTAAAGGTGCTTTACCAGCTTCTTTTTTTCAAGACGCTCTTTCTTTTCCTTCTCCTTGATCTTCTCCAGCTCTTTATTCTTCACAAGAATGGTGTCTTTGCTTTCTGGTACTTTCTTCCCCAGGATTTTGGCCATGGCTTCGGCCCAGCCGGCATTGGGATTGGTATCCTCTTCATTTTGTTCTTCCCCATCACCTCCCTCTTTGGATGCCCCTTCATCGGTCCCCACATGTGACACCTCCTGATCCTCTTCATCTGCATCACTTCCTGTATCTACTGAGTCCTCTTCCTCTCCATCACTTCCTGTATCTACTGAGTCCTCTTCATCTGCATCCGGCTCTTCACTGGCAGATGCTTCCTGACCACTGAAAGCTTCATCCTCCTCATCTATACTCACACTGTCATCAGAACCTTCCTCTGCACACAAACACATGAAGAACACATGAAGAACACATGAAGAACACATGAAGAACACATGAGGAACACATGAGGAACACATGAGGAACACATGAGGAACACACGGAGAAGACACGGAGAAGACACGGGGAACACACGGAGAACACACGGGGAACACACGAGGAACACATAGGGAACACATGGGGAACACATGGGGAACACATGGGGAACACATGAGGAACACATGAGGAACACATGAAGAACACATGAAGAACACATGAGGAACACATGAAGAACACATGAGGAACACATGGAGAACACATGGAGAACACATGAGGAACACATGAAGAACACATGAAGAACACATGAGGAACACATGAGGAACACATGAGGAACACATGAGGAACACACGGAGAAGACACGGGGAACACACGGGGAACACATGAAGAACACATGAGGAACACATAGGGAACACATGGGGAACACATGGGGAACACATGGGGAACACATGGGGAACACATGAGGAACACATGAAGAACACATGAGGAACACATGAGGAACACATGAGGAACACATGAGGAACACATGAGGAACACATGAAGAACACATGAAGAACACATGAGGAACACATGAAGAACACATGAGGAACACATGAAGAACACATGAGGAACACATGAGGAACACATGAGGAACACATGAAGAACACATGAGGAACACATGAGGAACACATGAGGAACACATGAGGAACACATGAGGAACACACGGAGAACACACGGAGAAGACACAGAGAACACATGAGGAACACATGAGGAACACATGAAGAACACATGAGGAACACATAGGGAACACATGAGGAACACATGAGGAACACATGAGGAACACATGAGGAACACATGGGGAACACATGGGGAACACATGGGGAACACATGGGGAACACATGGGGAACACATGGGGAACACATGAGGAACACATGAGGAACACATGAGGAACACATGAGGAACACATGAGGAACACATGAGGAACACATGAGGAACACATGAGGAACACATGAGGAACACATGAGGAACACATGAGGAACACATGGGGAACACA
>CM065654.1:15554652-15562152 GCA_033220385.1 Triplophysa yarkandensis | reverse complement strand
AAAAATCCGATCAAAAGTGATGAGTTATACATAATGTAGAGATTGGTGAAAACTGCCGTGGAAATAAGTTATTCAATATTTACATTTGTGTCACGTTTGGCTCATTCATTGTTACAGTATCAGCAGTACAAGCTGTTTACCATGAAGAAGTGCGAGTGGAAACAAACAAGAAGACGAGAACATTATTGCATTCTGTTCAGTTGCAATTTTAAAATGTAGTGCAACTTTATGAAGCATCAATGTACAGTAAGCTTGTTAGTCTTTATTCATTGACCTATTCTTTTAAGCCTTCAAATTTTATCTCATATTATTTTACATGAAGTGTTGTGTTAGAAACAACCTCTTTAGGTTAAACAGAATGTCCATGTTCATTCTTAAGTACTGACTGCATGTGGACACGTTACACATCAGTTCACCGCATGGCATCTAGATGAACAGGCTAGACATGTTTTATTTCCCTCGCTGCCCTGTGGCAAATGAGATTACGGATCTATAACTGAGTCAAGCTTTAGCCATTAATTTGTAATTCAAATTATAAAGTATAAGATATATTTATATAAACACAAATATGTATTAAGATCATAATGTACATAAAAGCATGAAGTTTGTATCTGCATTGATTGCGTTACTAACTTCCAGAGCGATGATAAAGCATTAACCACATCATTGTGGTTTTAAATATTTAAACTTGTGACCCTAAAGTGGAAGAAATTCATGCCTTTGGAAATAAAAATTATTTTATAATTAAAAATGATAAAAATATTTATTTTTTACATTTAACCTCGGGGATCTGGTAATGGCTTTTTAGAAATAGCCATTGTGACATACTTTGACAAATATGTCTTCCATATCATCAGAGACCAAGAGCCCCATGATGGAATCTGCTCTTAACTTTGTCCTTGGAGCAGTGGCTGGAGGTACACTGGGAGCCACAGAAGAACCTGTGAATCGAGCCATGACTGAAATCATATCAGGATCTCTAATTAAACCCATCAATGATGGCATGAAGACTGTCGGGACTCTGGGACTGGGAACTATTCTCGGAGCGACTGCACTCACCACATCAGTGACATCGGTCGTGTTGGGGGTCACTATGGCGGCTTCAATGAGCTTGTTGCTGTTGAGAGTAATAAAGACTGAGGAATGGGCTATAGTTGGACTTGTTGCGGCCCTGGCCACAACTTTAAGCGGTGCGGCAATGGGGGTCATCGTTGAAAAGCTTGTAAGCTATGGTGTGGTCAGTCTGCTGTGGGCCCTGGGAATTTTCACGGTGTCCAAACTATTATTGCACACTGCTGTGAAGTTTAATTGCAGGGAATGCTGCGGAAGTTTGGACGAGGTTAGCAACAATGAACATGTGAGACTAGAGGCTTTGAAGGAACAGCACAGGCGGCGAGTGGCAGTAGATATTGAACAAAGGATTATCACTCTTGAGATGGATAAAGCTCAGGGTGAAAGGCGGGAAGACAGATCTGATTGGGACGCCCAAGTAAGGGAAAGAAATGAAATAGAGAAACAATACAAGGCGACTATTGAGTTGGAAATGAAGAAGAGGACCTCTCGATATCACCTGCGTAAAATCATCACCAAATTGTTAGAGTTCTGGGCTTTTTCTGGCATCCCAATGACCGTGACTGCGTCTGTGACAGCAGGCTTTGGCATCCTTGGCTTCGGAGATTACAGATTTGTTTTCGTTATCCTGATTTTCCTGGTTTTGTGCATGTCCTTTGGGCTTATGAGATCACGGCATTTGGCCTTTTGGATGTTTATGGGCTGCATGACAATGTTCGCCACGTTTGCTATAGCTGTGTTGACTGTCCATGCGGGACAAGAGGTGGTTGGGATGTCCGTAAAAATGCGTAGAGCAGGACAAGTGGTGAGCAGGGAGAACGTCAGCATTCGAATGACCCACACATCCTCCGTAGAGGCCATATCTGCTGGGTTCTTTGCCACAAAAGTATGTCAGGTTGGTTTAGGAGCCGCAGCCGGTAGGCCACTGGGCCAAGAGATAGAAGTGAAGGTAATAGTGGGGGCATCTGTATTAGCGAAACTCATTCTGTTGATGATTGAAGCATCACCTCTGATACTTGGGGCTGCTGGCACAGCTGGGGCTTTACTCGGGGTGGTTGGTGCAGCAGGTGTATCAATGGGGCGAGCTTCAGCCGTAGCAGCAAAGTCATCTACATGGGGAGGAACAATAGTAAACATAGCCGGGATGATCTTTGGTTTACTGATATTTGGAAAGTGGGACTTTCTTGACATTGGACTTCATATATCTGTGGCATACATTTTTGCCACGGCAAATCTCTACTAAATTTCTTGATGAAGATTTAACGTAGACATTACTTTTGCAGGGGACTTCAACAAGTTCTTCATAGCGTACATTTTCTGCCCTTTTTAAGAATTTGAAAATGACATTGTTGCTTGAAATCTTTTGCACGAAGGTAAGACGAAGTAAATGAATAAAATAAATAATAATAGGAGTTGATTTGCAGTGTCTCTAATAGGGGTTTGCCATTCTGCAACAGCGTAGTACGATACAGTCCAACAAAAGTTCATATGTTTTGAGTCCACAAGCCGTGGAAGTGTTGCTCCTTTGGACACCGGAGAGTGATAGGAGTCTCTTATGACCAAAAGAGTGAGCTGGATCTCAAGGAGTGCTGAATGGAGAGATTTTTTATACACACGTGACTTTACCTCCGAGAATCCTTCTTTCAAATTTATTTTGTTTAATAGTTTTTTTTTGTTTTTTTATATATATTGTGTAACTTTTGGCTTCAAGAGCTAGGATACTTTGACAAGTTTGTCTGGTGCCCGAACAATTGAAACAAATAGAATTTTTTTAATTTCCTGTAGTTAATAACATTTAAATTATAGATTTATATTTCGTGCCACTGCTGTACTTTTACCCACTATGGATAATATGCAATATTAACACTATGAGTCTCTTTTTTAGAGAGTTTTTAATACTACATTTGTTTTATAAAATGATAGTGAAAACAATTCAATTTTAGCATGTCGAAGTGACCTCAATATCACCTAAAACAAATGTGTGTAGTTTTTATTTCTTATGTTCTTTACAGTTAAAAGGCACTGGGTCTGAATTGACCCAAAGGACACAGATGTTACAAAATGTGCATAAAGCACTGAGAAAATAATATCATGTTTCTTTTAAACAGTTGAGAAAAGTCATTAAATCTAAAGCAAAAAATAAAATGACATCAATGACCCATTTATGCATAGTTTACAAACGATAAATTCAAACATATAGTTACCACGAGGTGGCAGTAAATAATAGGATAGTCTTGTGCTGGGGTCTGGTCAATTATAAGGACTAAATGATGTATGTGGAACTAGATGTGTTTATATGTCGTATATATGTCTGTATAATGTTTTTTAAATAATAAAGAAAGTCAGTGATATGTAGGTTCCTTGTACCTGATACTACACTATATTAAATGTTAGTAAATTTAGAATTTTGAAAGTAATAGTTACTCAAAAGACCCAATTACCGTTGCTTATTTGCTCTTCTTTCAGTTCTCCACACTGCCCCCTTGCCCGTATGCCAAACCATTATTATGGCAGATTGTGAATTTGATGAAATTACACATATATAAATCAGTACATGAATGTCAGGACTTTTTCCATGTCAGTCAATAGAAGCCTTTCTTTGTGCCATCAACATTTTTATTTACATGTCACGAGCTCATAAAAAACAAAGACAAAACTGCCGGCATCACAAGGTGGCAAAGCAATGATTCATGCCCACTCCAGCCCTGACTCTGAACCAAAAGTCACAGGAGGAAATATGCAACCCAAACCCCTGCCCTACATCTAATGTCATAGGGGGAAATGCCAAATCCTTATCCCGCACCTATACCCAATGTTATAAGAGAAATTTAAAACCTTAACCCTGCTGTAAACCCATCGTCACAGGGGGAAATGCGAGACCCTTACCCTGCCCCTAAACCTAAAGTCATATGAGGAATAACGAACCCTTACCCCGGCCCAAACCTAATGTTACAGGAAGGGAATGCGAGACTCTAACCCCGCCCATAAACTAATGTCACACAAGGAAATGTATAACCCTAACTCCGCCCCTAAACCTAACTTCATAGGAGGAAATTAGATATTCTAACCGGCACCTAAACCTAACCGCACAAGAGGAAATGCGTAACCCTAAACCCCACACCTAACATCGGAGGAGGAAATTAGCTACCCTAACCCCGCCCCTAAACCTAACATCGGAGGAGGAAATTAGCTACCCTAACCCCGCCCCTAAACCTAAATTCGGAGGAGGAAATTAGCTACCCTAACCCCACCCCAAACCTAACATCTGAGGAGGAAATTAGCTACCATAACCCCGCCCCTAAACCTAACATCGGAGGAGGAAATTAGCTACCCTAACCCCGCCCCTAAACCTAAATTCGGAGGAGGAAATTAGCTACCCTAACCCCGCCCCTAAACCTAACATCGGAGGAGGAAATTAGCTACCCTAACCCCGCCCCTAAACCTAACATCGGAGGAGGAAATTAGCTACCCTAACCCCGCCCCTAAACCTAAATTCGGAGGAGGAAATTAGCTACCCTAACCCCACCCCTAAACCTAACATCAGAGGAGGAAATTAGCTACCCTAACCCCGCCCCTAAAACTAAATTCGGAGGAGGAAATTAGCTACCCTAACCCCACCCCTAAACCTAACAGCGGAGGAGGAAATTAGCTACCCTAACCCCACCCCTAAACCTAACATCAGAGGAGGAAATTAGCTACCCTAACCCCGCCCCTAAAACTAAATTCGGAGGAGGAAATTAGCTACCCTAACCCCACCCCTAAACCTAACATCAGAGGAGGAAATTAGCTACCCTAACCCCACCCCTAAACCTAACATCAGAGGAGGAAATTAGCTACCCTAACCCCACCCTAAACCTAACAGCGGAGGAGGAAATTAGCTACCCTAACCCCGCCCCTAAAACTAAATTCGGAGGAGGAAATTAGCTACCCTAACCCCACCCTAAACCTAACAGCGGAGGAGGAAATTAGCTACCCTAACCCCACCCCTAAACCTAACATCGGAGGAGGAAATTAGCTACCCTAACCCCACCCCTAAACCTAACATCAGAGGAGGAAATTAGCTACCCTAACCCCGCCCCTAAACCTAACATCATAGGAGGAAATTAGCTACCCTAACCCCACCCCTAAACCTAACATCAGAGGAGGAAATTAGCTACCCTAACCCCGCCCCTAAACCTAAATTCGGAGGAGGAAATTGGCTACCTTTACCCCACCCCTAAACCTAACATCAGAGGAGGAAATTAGCTACCCTAACCCCACCCTAAACCTAACAGCGGAGGAGGAAATTAGCTACCCTAACCCCACCCCTAAACCTAACATCAGAGGAGGAAATTAGCTACCATAACCCCGCCCCTAAACCTAACATCAGAGGAGGAAATTAGCTACCCTAACCCCGCCCCTAAACCTAACATAGGAGGAGGAAATTAGCTACCTTAACCCCGCCCCTAAACCTAACATAGGAGGAGGAAATTAGCTACCCTAACCCCACCCCTAAACCTAACATCGGAGGAGGAAATTAGCTACCATAACCCCGCCCCTAAACCTAACATCAGAGGAGGAAATTAGCTACCATAACCCCGCCCCTAAACCTAATATCAGAGGAGGAAATTAGCTACCCTAACCCCACCCCTAAACCTAACATCAGAGGAGGAAATTAGCTACCCTAACCCCACCCCTAAACCTAACATCAGAGGAGGAAATTGGCTACCCTAACCCCACCCCTAAACCTAACATCGGAGGAGGAAATTAGCTACCCTAACCCCGCCCCCAAACCTAACATCAGAGGAGGAAATTAGCTACCCTAACCCCGCCCCCAAACCTAACATCAGAGGAGGAAATTAGCTACCCTAACCCCACCCCTAAACCTAACATCAGAGGAGGAAATTAGCTACCCTAACCCCATCCCAAGAATAGATTTTGTCTTCTTCTTCATTAGGCCCTTGATTATTAAGCCCTTTGGGGGTTATTGGACATTTGCATCGGCAAGTAACAGAAAATATGACATGTAGAATAATTTTTTGACGCCGGCAGATTTTTTAAGCTTGCCCACTTCCCAACAATTGAAGGGTATATTTTACTGGTATGTGTATTTTAACCAATAGAGACAGCAAATCTACCAATAACATTTGATGGCCAAGAGAAACATGACTTTATACTTGGTGGAAAAGTCATTATTGGCAAGCATAGAGTTCTGAAATCCTTGCAGTCAACTGCAAACATAAAGGACAAATGTTGGTCCACCTTTATTTAGAGGTCCTATTTTCTGCAGGACTAGGATTTAGAGACTGGCTAGTTGCTGTTCCTTGAGCCACTTATCTTGGCTGTTCGTTTCGTCATGTCTCAGTCAAGGCCCATTCACAACTTGTCTTCAGTGTTCTGACTCAGGGAATGTAGTTCTTCTTAAAGATTTGATGGTACATGACCCATCTGACCGCAGCATGTTCCTGAAAGCCTCAACAGACCTTTGGGGTTCTGCGGGGTTTAAGTCTGTCTGCTAGTAACTGTAGTCTCAATGGCCTTAAAATGGGCTCTAAGCTTATTCTAGGCTGATCTTTTCCATGATCATCTTTTCCCCTTATGGAAAAATCTTGGGTGGAGCTTCAGACCAAGGGCAATTGTATTTTGTATTTGTTACATTTTTAAATAATCGTGTGTCCTTGTAACTAAGAGCTCATTCCAGTCTTATTCATAACATCATTTGACGGCTGTTTGGTCTTGACCGATGTGGTGGAAATGGAAAATACACATTTTGTGGGCAGGCATCTCTTATATACAGGACAAGTTGACATTATGTATACTTTCTTAAAATGACGGAACTATGTTATATTCTACATGTATCTGTAGGTTCCAGAATTATTGCAGGTTGGCAGGGGATGAAATACTAATTTTAAATGCTAGAACAATTATAATCTTATATAATGTTTGTTCTGGATTTTCTGGTAACATTCTGTCAGGTAAAATAATAGAATAAGCAAGTTAATCTATGTCGCCAATTCAATCAGGAAAACTGTTTTCTTAATCAAAAACCAAGATTTAATCCCATAAACTGCTGAGGGTCTCAATGTTAAAGGGGGCATGATGCCCGGCTTAACCAATTTAATTGTTTGTATTCGGTGCAATGAATTGTTAAAACATAATTTTAAGGTTAAAAGTTTTTCCAATATGGTAAATTTTTTAAACAAAACTCATTACTCTTAAAAGCAAGTTGTTCTCTGATTGGCCAGTTAACCAGTGCGTTTTAATAAGCCGAATTCTGCAAGCATGTGACCGAACTCTCACCCTTATCCATATTTGAAACATCATGTTCCAGAGCATCAAAACTGACATAGGCTTATACAAGGCATTTCAGACAGATACGTATAAGCCTTTTCTACGATATATACATCTAACTCACTTTTAATATATCTTTTGTTAGGAGACCAATTTTTG
>CM065654.1:15399014-15554530 GCA_033220385.1 Triplophysa yarkandensis | reverse complement strand
TACACACAGACTGTGAGTGTGATGTGCTTTGTGGCACAATGGATGTGATTGTCATTGTGCAAAGCCCACTGGAGCTTTGCAATGAATCTCCGTTGGCAAGCGCAACAAAGCCATCTGACTTTGACGTTCCATTGTTCTGAATGTTAATGATGTTAGCATCATTTATTCATCATGAATGACTGATGTGTTTGATGACAGACATTAGAGAGATGGTGAAGCTATGTTTACCATACAACAATACAGGAATACACACGTACTGATGTGGTCTCTATGGCATACTGTAAACACATGTAAACAAATGCAGCTTGAAGCTGATGTAAATAATGTGTATTGGAATATCCTAAGGCTGACAGATACCGCAAAAATAAGTGACAGCATAAACCCTGCAAACCGTAAATCTGCCAACGTAGAAGGACCTAAATGACACTGATTAAGTATTGCATGTAGTGTTTTTGTACCAACGTTTCACTTTAGGTTAGTTTTAGTTTAGGAATAAGCACGATTCGTGCATTCACTCCTATGGGGCTCAGTCCAAGTGACTACATGATAGGCTGCACATTTCCAATGGCTTATTTCTGGTTTTGCAAAGGGCTGGTTGTATCGAATGGGTTCAAATGAACATAACCTCAAACTGGGTATACAAGGCTTTATGCACGTGCTGTTGAATATAGAAAAGAACATTTACAATACAACACAGAACAGGTTGTACATGTGTTTCCTCGGCACAAAGTGCACTACTTGATAAAGAATTCCTGGAAAGTCAATGTTCATGAGCTAATGATTTGTATGATGTCACATTTATTACATCGGTGTGTTCCACATGTTATTATTGGATTATGGACAGATACAAATAAGCCAATGTGTGTTGATGAGGTGAAATGATTCATACAGAAGGCCTTGAAATTAGATCATCTGCTCTTGTCTACAGCCAGTGAATAAATAAGAAACCCATTACAAAGTCATTTTGTAAAATTATTATTTTAGTTTTATTCTGTGAACTTATATATTTCTATCCAATTCCTAACACAAATGTTGTTTCTATTTGGATTTATAGGTAGAACATAAAACGGTGAAACAAGACACGACGGAAAAGATGATTTGTTTTATAAGCCTTATAAAGGTTTATATCTACTGTATAGAAATACAAAAGGTGTATTTGAATACTTTTTCAGAAAAGCTAAAAAATATAATCGTAAATGTAATAACCTCTTTATTACATAATGTCTTATCATGCGTCAGTTTTTCACATCACAGTTGGATGACATAATGTCACTCCTGAGGTTTGATTTTGTTCACAAACGCTTATGAGTCCAATGACATTATTATGAGAAAGAGACTGTTTTTAAAATGAAATCATAATTTGTAATTACATAATTGAAATTTAATAACTTACTTTAACTTTGTTATGTTATCACAACATGTTTTGACAAACAATTTTGCAGTTATTGTGTCTTTCTTTTAAAATTGATGAGAGTTGTGCAGATCTCTTTCCATTACCCGCATAGGTAGGCTTAAAATAATGTTTGTAAAGATCTGTTGGGCAAGACTTTATAGAAAATGACGCCACTTTAACCCATATTGAAATAAATAAAGTAACTAGAGTAACAAAAATTACAGATTGAAGTTTGATAAATGCTATATATTTTTTATTCCATGTGTCAAGGTGTTTGTTCTTTTGCTACAGCTCCAGTATCTCATCCAACTCAAATTCAAGATTTCCTTATAGCAATCATGATTTATTATTTAATCAAATAAATGAGAAAGAAAACATTTCTCTAGCTTTTGCACTGTTATAAATTATAAGCATACAAGTGATGAACAAGAAAGGTCAGTGGACACAATGGGAATTCCTGTGTTGACTTCAATGTCGATAATCAATGGAAAGACCCAGCAGTAGTGCGTTTAAGGTCAGCTTTATGTACGGTCAGGGATATATGGTCAGGGATTTTAAGAGATAGTGTAAAGGAAATAAAACCCAGTGTATCCCAGCACGTCACTATAATTCTGTTGGGGAAATACTGGCAAAGTCCCAATGCATTCCGGTCCTGTGATAACAGCAGCTGCTGCAGAGTTAATGTTTGAAACAAGAGGATATCAGCTGCATGTCTGATAGGAATATTATGGCTAAGCAGGTCACTGAAGGATTTTGTCCTCCATAACCTCCACATGGTCTTAAGACCCACTGCACCTACCCTGGGGATTTAAATGGCCTATGTCAGTGCTTCTCAGTTCAGAGATCATGACCCAAATATGGGTCATAATCCATGTATTCACATGACCATATCCATAATTGTTAATGCTGACATCAAATACCATTTTTAGGATATTCCTCATGTTCTATATACTAAGTGTCAATATGACCTTCATCTTTGAACAGCCTGAGCAAAACGACCCAAGTTTAAGAAGAAAATACGACACTGCATATCATACGCTGTTTGTGCGGACCATGTCCGTGTCAATGTCATGGTGTAAAACCATTTTGTGATTTATGTAGTGCAGGGTATATTAAATAATACAGTTTGATTTTAACGGGATTTTGGTTTTAAAACAATTCTAGTACTTTGTTTTGCTCACCACTTTAAGCTCAGTGTAACCCGTACATACCCACCGTATGCGGCCTACATTTCACATAAATGTTTATAAATATTCCTGGCTATAAACCTGTCTGTGTCCGGCCGAAAGATTGCACCGCAAAATGCTTTCGAATTAATGGGCCGCGACTTTAAAGGGTACATACCGTTGGGTTCACGTATGTAGCGATCAAAGCATGTGCAGACATGACAGACAGAGGCAGTTGTTTTGATGACAGACACACACGTCTCTCGACTGCCATCGGGGCGGTTGTATCACCTCACGCGCTTTTAACACCTACAAAACAACACGAGCCCGAGACGGTGTCATTTCATTTGAGCCGTCTGCCGAGGGCGGTGTATCTGAAGGCAACCTTTCGGCGAGGGTAAATGATTTGACTCTTAAGGCTTGTGTGATGTTCACAGGCTAATTCGGTCATCCAGACACCATTGAGTTCTGCTAGGCATGACCTTTGTCAGAAGGTCAGAAAAGCACATATGAATGCCTTATTTGTTAAAGTCCTTGGTTTTTGGTTTTTCATTCAATCATTTGGCAGACACTGTCATTCAAAGCGAGTCTTAAACCAGGATGAAACCAGGCCATCATCACAAGTGGGAATTGGGCATTTCGTCAATGTGGTTTAAGGAAAACAGCAATACAAGAGATTCAGTTCAGTAGTGGCTCTGACTGATCTTCTAGAGATTCAGAAGATCCTTATCGAGAATCCTGGAAGGTGTATCTTGTTGCTTTGAAACCACCAGATGTCGCTCAGTCACTGAAGTAGGGGTGGAAGGTAGTGCGCTTGGGTGAGAGTCTGCTGAAGTCCTAAAGGCCAACATTAAAGCCAAGCTCAAGTGAGCAATAAAAGCGGTATGCTATCAATTATTTCTTGCGTGGTAGAAGACCATATCACATTCTGGATCATCTACGGTGCCTTCATTTAAAAAAGTGCTTATATTTGCCAAACACAAATATTTTAAAAATGATGCACACACATACATGGTCATATGTTGACTATAGACATACTGTACATGTAAACATTGTCACTGTATTGGAGAGGACAAAACAAAACGCACATGATTTAAAAAAATCAAATTCCACTAATTTCACTTATAAATCTGGTTTTAAGTTTAAGTTAAGTTTAAGTTGTTTCACCCCTTTGGTCTGTAAGGAGGCCCAGGACGCTTCATCACACGAGTTGCATTCGCTAATAAAAAACCTAATAACAGAATGTGGTAAGGAACAGACTATTCTGCTCTGCTTGTTCCTTAAACTCTCAGCCAAAGGCTATGATCAGCTGCGAATGAAAACCACAACGCGAAAGATCAGAGGCAGAAATAGCCAACCTTGATAAACACCTTTAAAAGTATGCACAGTTGACATTCGCACATACGGAGATGTTTTTTGCTGATGCTGGAACGTTCTGTGCTTTGTCATGACGGCCATCACAAAGGATGCCCAATGATCGGAGGAGATCATTTCAGCTTTCGGGGAGTCAAGGATTTGTGGATGGTTCCCAATGCTTATCAGTTTACCACTAACCAGGCCATGAACGGTTATTGTCAACTGTTTCAACTGCAACATTTGTGTTGGTTTACTATTTTTAGGTATTTCCAGTTGTGTTTTCCTGTGTCTATCCGATAACAAGTTGACTAAGCGATTCCTGGTCTAGATGATGGAAATGAAAGAGTAAGCATTGAGAAGAACCATTTCAAAGTTACATTGCAAGAGTTTACATACATTTTGACCTTGAACTTGTGCCAACTTTCTGTTGTGAAACATTGATTTTCCTTAATGGAAAATATCGGTGATGTAACCTTAACCACTTAATGCTGAACATGCAATGTTTATAAAAAAAACATTTCTTTTCAGAGTAATGTTGTCTTAAAAATAACTCTTGGATTTTAAATATAAAAGTCAGAGTCCTGTTTAATGATTTATTGTACCCTTCTGTTTTGGAGCTTGACACATTTTCTGGCTTTCATGGATCGATATTTAAAGAAACTATTATGAGACTACAACAATGGGATAATATTAAGAAAGTGCTTATATAATAGAATGTACAGCACACCTTTTACAATAACCTCTGGAATAATCTGAGTTTACGGTTCTTGTTCAAGGACAAGATCTTGAATCACACCACCCCAATCGGTTGATACTGTATCTCAAGTAGCATGTGCTTCTATATTTTACTTCTGGTCTTATTTTGGCTGAAAGCAACAGAAATCATATCATTTACAGCAGTAGTCAAATCATCCACAGTTTGGTGATACAAGCATTGTTTCAAAGCAAGGATGAATGTCTTGTTTAGTCTTAATTCAAGATAATACTCTTGCTCTTAATAGCAAATCTGAGACCCGAAATTGCTACATAGACTTAAAATTATGTAATGTTAAAAAAGACTCTAGGCTGTGATGTTCAGAAAACCTTGATCAAAACCTTAACCTCTTGATTTTATATCAGCACCATTCAATATTTTTGTTGTGGGTACAAGGATAGTTCACTGGCCACTGAAATATGTAATACTTTTCTGCAGTCCGTTGTACAGTGCTGTTTGGCGGATTAATGGTTAGACCGTTGGACTTTGGTTTGAGTATTGTAACCAGCAAGGATTATCGTGAGACCGATGTGAGACCTTAAGCAAGGCATCAAATCCCCAACTGCTGAAGAAATTGTATTTATTTTCTCATATACTTTATTTCCTTTATATATAATAGAATTCCGTACTTTTAATGAATGTACTGTTATCTAAGACATGAACATTGGGATGTTAGATTGTAATGGCATTTTTCCTAAATTAATATAATTCACATCAGGTCAGCTGTCAACTGTACATTTAATCTACCCTTAACATCGTCTCCGACATGGACTCACTATGTATTCACAACGTCTATGGGCTATGACAACAAGGTGCCAAAATTTTTCATTGGGCCTGAGGTACCCAGATTATATCAGAAAGGGATTTCAGTTCATTCAAGAGCCAAAACCTTAGACTGGGTCATTTGGCTAGAGTTGCTTGTATATAAGATCATTACCTTGGGCTTGAAAGTAATCTGCTTCATTATGAGCGTTTTGTGCATATTAAGCCTGTTTCTGTAATATACTCGATTGCAAATAGGGGTTGCTTTTAAGAGTGCTCCGAAGAGTGGATGGACAGACTCCATTAAACATGGATGTAGAATCTGTGATGTCACCTGTAGGTTTGTAAAGAGCCTAAAGTGGGCTGACCGGCCGCCCCCATCTTTTTGTCTTGTTATTATTGAAAGCGACTTTTTTTATTTTTTGACTAGGTACATTAGCTGTGCAATGATTGATTTTGTTTCGAAGATCTGGCAACTCTGTCAAAGCGATCTGTTACCGCTCACGGGCAAGCTGACTTTTTGTTTGCAATGCCACCAGTTATACAAACCATTATTTGTGTTGGGGAAACTCAAACATTTGCTTAACTAACTCATCTGAATGAGTATTACAATTACAGGGTTTTTAGTGTTGTGGTATATACCGAACGCATGTATGTACCTGGAATTGAAATTGAAAGGTATAATAAGCTGTATGCATCAACACTTTTCCCCCCTGGTTTTAAGCATGGGTGTTAGGGATTTAACTCTCTTTAGGAGCCAGTCTCTGGGATGGTTATAGTTCCTCAAAATTTAGTGAGATATCCATCTTACTTATTTTTACATAGCTTTTACCTTTTACCACCCTTTTACAATTCCCCATACTTTGGCCCATAATTTATTTCTTGGCAAGAATCTTGTTTCACATCAGAACAAGGCCTTAAATTTGGCAAGTGTATCTTGGCACTCAGACATTTAGCCAGGCCAAGAATTGTATCTAGTTTGCCTTACATATTACTGCGGACACCTGTTAAGGTCACTGAACATATTTCAATGTGACACTTTCAGAGAAGTGTGAGGTCCGTTAAGACACCGTGTGAGGTCTCAACTCTGTTTCTTGTGGCTCAACTGCTGTACCGTGGAGCTGGCAACATGCTCAGACTTAAGCATGAAATTAAAATCTCCAGATGCATGGTAAAGTCTTCAGATGGCATTGGCCAAATGCATGAATGTAAATTATTTAAATGAATACTTTGTACCTGACTTTGCTTATGTAAGCAATGGTGGGTGTGTCTCAGTCTGTGTATATGTGTGTGGTACGGCAGGAAGAAACATAGGTCATAGGTTTAAATGAGGACATGACAAAACCTTGACCTATGTCATATGGGTCCATACGGCCCACCTACTTTGTTATGGGTTGGGTTGTTGTAACTTTAGGAAACCTTTCCTACGTGCACCCTGCTCAACAAAAAATTGTTTAAAGAAAGCAACAGTAATAGCGTTGTTACAGAAACTGGTTTGTAAGTCATTATAAATATTCAACATTTTTAATATGTGCTTTTTTTAATATGAAAATATAATAAGATGCATAAAGATCCCACCCACAGTGAACCATATGAATGATAAATGATGCATAGTTCTATATTATATTTTTCTAAGAATCTATAATGTCAGAAGTCAGTTTAAGAGAGGAAGTAGCAGAAAAACCATAGGGTTATCCAGTTTTCTGTGGTTCTGATCAGTTCGGCCTCAGTTTAAAGAATCGTCTTAGTTGTCAAAATCTGAAAGTTGAGCGTGTATAACCAGGTAATTTAGATTGTCTTAATGCTGGCAAACGTGTAACAGTCTTTCAAAGGTCATAATCTCACGTATGATGCTCTGTAATTGTAAAAACGGGAAGAATGTGTACAGGAACATAACATGTAAATTTGTGAGTAAATCTGGTGTTTTTGAGGTTGCTGAGCACTGCAGTTCTCTTTGTAAACCATTCATTAGGTCTCTCTGAAAAGCAGAAATTGTCATGTTTTTGCCTTTTTCTTTAATTCAACAAAAGCCGCCCACGCAATCGCACATAGACCCATTTAGACATAACTACACGGTTACAAATATAGTGCCACTTAAATAAGAAATGAGAGAAAGAAGTGTCATGAGAACAAGTGTGCACACAAAACCCGCCAAAGTCTACAATTTTTGCAAACGTTTTTTATTTTTTATTTTACTGGAATAAACTGTGCACTCCAAGGACCGAACCATCATTTTTGGCTTTGTGTTTTTGTACCGCCAGAGTATTTAGTATGGACCTAAACATTTTATAAAAAAATGTATCCCCCCATTTAATGCATCCGTGATGTAAAGAACAATCCAGACATAATGTGAAGAATTTAGAAGATACGCCAATAATGAATCTCAGTTGGTGTCGGAATGTTACAGAACCAATACTGAAATGTTCTTGAGAATTTCTCATCAACACAATGTTCGATATCTACCATGGTCTATCTTTGTCAAATACATGACAAATTCTGTACCTAAGATAACATGAGGGTAGGTCAATTATGTCTTAATTTTTTGGGCTAAAATATGCCATTATACATATTAAATTCCCAGCCTTGAGTATAGTCCAGTTGCAACATGACCAAATTGGAGACGATTTGATATGGTGTTAAACTTTTCAGATTCCCCACACAGATGGTTTTGTGTATTTAAGAGAAAGCTGTGTTTGCTTTATCCGTACAATGTTCTGATGTTGCCTCTGCTTGATGATGTGTGGCCCAGAGCAAACAAAACTCTTCTCTAATGGATGTCATTTGTCAATATACTTTCACGTTTTCCTACTCGTCCCCCTAAGCAACATTGTGTAAATATCAGTTTTAAATCATACACTTTAATCTAACCAGCCATTGACTGTGGTTTTCTATTCTGATAATGGAGTAACCATACTTTGTTCATAATTCCCTAATGTACCATTAAGGAATTTTTTTAAGTTTCTCTTTTTAATGTTCACTTGCGTTTATTCTATGGACCTGTAAAAAGTAGGATGTAGAATTTAGGATGGTAATAATTCATTAATAAATATTTGAATTTACATTCAAATCATTTATAATACTGATGTAAATCAAAGCTCAAGTTATGGTCTAAACACAAGAAACAGAAACGTAAGTGGAATATTCCATTTGCTTGTCATTTAATTTTACCGATGTTTACCGCAAACAAATGATGGATATAGATATAAAGGACCACTTAGTAAACAAGCTCATTTTCCTTGATTTAAGAGAGGATTTTAAGCTCATTTCAAAAGAAGCAAAAGCTGTTTCTCAATTCCAAGAACCTGAAAGTGGACTTGCGTTCTTGTAGACACCAGTCCTTCCCTTTTTCTGGAAAACATAAATCCTTATCGAATAGATTATATATACTCTTTCTTTGCCCACCTTGCTTTGGTCATCATTGATGAAGGTATCATGTCTCATTTGGGCTTGAATATAGACTTCAATATGCTTTCCTCACAATTCTACAGTCTAGAAAACAGGCTTGTAATAAGATCTTCGTGAGTGACTCGTTACAGTCATTGGGCACATGGAATGTCCTGGAGCAAGTGCTACACGTTGAACATTTTTAGTTCAACATGCACACATTTTTGTAATTATTAAAATTGACACAGATGATGGTCAAACTCCAGCCACACGGGAACTTTAGGCCCTAAATGTGTAAAAACATTTCAATGGTCACTGTCTGGGACAAGAAGCATAATGATGTTAGAGTTTTTTGTTTTATACTTTAAAGGGAGTCCCCACCATCCCTTCGGCAGTCTTTCCCCTTTCTCAAATGTTGTTCCATCTCCATCAAGAGTAAAACATCCCAACCTATTAGATTTCCATGCCATATCTATCTGTGTCGTCAATTTGGTCCCCCTCTATAAATGGCTCATGTTATTTTGGCTGACCCCTTAAAATACAGGCATGTCCTGGCCAAAGCACAGGGCAAATCTGAGTCATCCATGAACCTCATGACAGCGCTCACAATTCTCCACCAGTTTTGTTTGCTGATGATAGCACTGAAACGTTAAGGACTGATTGTAGCTTGGTTATCTTCCATGGACTTTTGGGTGCAAAAGATTGATGCGACTCTTTCTGAATGTAACACTACAACGAAGCATTGGATTCATGCATGGAAATTGGAATTGATTTTGAAAAAGACTTTAAAAACGACAAAACAGCTATTAAACATATAAACACTGAAAACATTTATGAAGTTTGTACATTCTTAGAAATGCTTAACAGACAAACATTTCCTTCGAATAACTGTAATCTTGTGCACTATAAGAGAAAAGGTTTGTTGTTGAAATGAAAATAGAAAAATCCTTTTTGGTTTCATCACAATTGTTAAACTTTAATCTTCTATCCCAGTTCATTGAGCAGGTATAGCTGCGAGAAAAACAGGTCAATCATTGGTTGAACTTGTGATATTCATTGTACTTTCCAACCATTCTCTTTTTTAATTGAGCTGGAAGACATGTCTCAACCAATGAGGAGACTGGGGTGGGAAACATCTGTTTAGCGAAACAGTTCCTTTTTTGGTGGATTTCCTACATACTTGATCATATGGAAGTTCTTCAATCTCGGAAATATGCCTGGGGAAGTGACGCTTTATAAGTTTGTGTATTGGAACATACCTATTATTATAAACTTGGCTCCTGTCTGTTTATTTGCAGACGTCAGAGATGCTTGGTGGTCAAGTGACAGCTGACTTCAGGGACCCTGTGAGTTCTCCGTGGCTCTGGGAAGGTGACCTTGCCCTTATTGTCTATAAACATCTCCTGGAGGTCATCCAGCAGTCAGACCACACTGACTGGACTGCCACTACAGCAGCCAGTGAATTAACTTTGCTTCTCTGACCGAAGCCCTTAGGGTTAACTTCTTATAGCTGGAACTGATAACAAGAGAAACATACCCATAAAATACTGTATGTTTCTATTAATGTGTGCATGACTTTCTCCTTAAAGATGAATACATTTGGAGTTACATTTCTATTTATCCTGGCTTCTTATAATGGAAATAAAAGATTTTTAACTCCAAAAAGTGCATCAGAAAAACTGGCTCAGTGGGGTTAATAAAAGCATGTTTTAAAGAAATATCCATATTTCCATATTTTTTGCACTTTATTGTCTTGAAATCCTCATAATAGTCAACCTGGTGGTCTGACGTTTCCACTAACTCTGAGAGTTAAGGTGATCTAGGACCACTGACACCAGCGAGTATCACAGTACTGTGGCACTTGCTACTTTTAGCGTACCCAGTCCCATGACTGGACTCACTTCTCCTGGACTGCGGTCAGAACACTTCCATAGATGACTTTCCAATGTCTTAAACTGACCCTTAATTTCTGAGATTCTTTCAAAGTTATAAAGAAGAAAGATTCACGTCAGTCTAATCTGGGGCATCAGAAACATCAGACCACACAAGCTGTTTTTTACTTTCTCATGGCAACTAATAAATATAAACAGTCGGGGTATAAGGGATGCAGTGTGGAAGGACAGCAGCTTAGGTTTGGACTTGCTGTTCTTTTTCATCCATGACATCCATGGAAGCCCAGTTCTTGTTTGTTGGTGGTTGACATAGTTTTCTATTAATAACCTAGGCCAAGTAAAGGAAGGAAAACCAGTGGAGTGTTCCATGATTCTTTCATCAACAGGGCAACATTTTTTATTAACTCGCTTGCAATATTTTAGGATTGTTTGACATTTGTGTAAGGAGCCGAGGGGTTAATGGTGTTCTTCCATCACATGAACAGGTTACACCTTTACCAGGAACCTAAACTACCATGAGCTATTTCAGTAGTTGATCCACAGGTAAATATTTCCCAGTAAAGTGTGGGTAGAGTCAGTGGAAAAAACTTTCTTGTTGTTCAAAAAATCATTGGTCAATATTATCATCAAACAACAACCAATAGACTTTCATTTTAAAGTTCAATGTGCCCATGAGTTGTTTTTGTAAACATCTTGGAGATGTTGCTGTTCTAGATTTAAATTCCCAGGAGAAATGTTGCTAGAAACCAAGAACATATTAGAAACGAGAAAGAGTACAAAATGTGCTTCAACATGTTCACTTGGTTGACCAATAAAAAGATTCTGGGATTTATTCTCTTTTATTCTCCTTTAGATATGTATTGCAATGCAATGTGCTGTACTTTAAATATTGTATGCTTTTACGTCTATAAATAAAGGACATTGAGTAACAACAAGCAGTTCTGCAGTCAAACAGTCTTAAGAGGTCACAAACCTAAAATTTTAGGCTCCCAAAAGCTAATCCAGTAACTAAAACATACATAATACACTTACATAAAGGACGATTTGTTATACACAGCAAACACAAATACGAGCCCTCATAAACAAATATGCAAATATTAAGTTATATTATTGTTTCCTGGTTATATAATATTATAGGATGAGCGTAAGAGGCTGACTGGCACATTTAGGCAGGTCGTATGACCACTGCTCTTTGACGTAGCCAGCTGAGAGATTCTATCTATAATAAAACGTTCTTCCACTTGCTCTTAAATTAGATATAGAGGAGAACAGTGTTTGAGTGTTACACAGCCCTCCTGCCAGAGCCCTCTCACATTTCACCCATGAGACAAGTGAGATGGGCCTGCTGGGGGTGTGTTTGTGGACCTCAGCGTGCGTGTGTGTGTGTGTGTGTGTGTGTGTGTGTGTGTGTGTGTGTGTGTGTGTGTGTGTGTGTGTGTGTGGTGTGTGTGTGTGTGTGTGTGTGTGTGTGTGTGTGTGTGTGTGTGTGTGTGTGTGTGTGTGGTGTGTGTGTGTGTGTGTGTGTGTGTGTGTGTGTGTGTGTGTGTGTGTGTGTGTGTGTGTGTGTGTGTGTGTGTGTGTGTGTGTGTGTGTGTGTGTGTGCTCTTGTGTGGCCAAAGGGACAGTTCAATGCTCTTTGTGCAGAGTGTCAAGTCATTTTGGTTAATGGTCATGCAATTGCAAACAGATCAATAAATTGTAACCGTGATCGATGAGTGCAAATAAGTGATGATTTGCAATTCTTTATGATATAGTCAATTAAGCATTTATTAAAATATTGAATTATCAAAATGACATGGTTATTAACATATTAATAAGTCTTCATATACTCTGCCTCTGAAATCACTTGGTAAGTTGAAAATGACCATGAATCTTGAATAGTATGGCAGTGTTCCAAAAGCAAGTGAGAAATAACTGAATGGTCTACTGCAACATTCGATGGACTTCTCTATTCCATGATGCCACATGTCCTAAGTTCACGTGTTTTCAAATTTATATTTAACTGAATAATTTAATATATTATTTTTAAAAATAGTAGGCAGAAAGTTTAATACAATTTTAATAAATCAGAAATAATAGGTGCACATGACACTCCGCTGGAGGGCAGGAATTTATTTTTCTCCAAGGGAATCATGAAGAGACAATCAAACATGCCCATGTTTGCGCTGTATATGATTGCTCAAATTGGTCAACCTGAGAAAAATTAAGAGCTTCAATCTTGCATCAAAAGTCGATAGAAATGTAGAGGAATTAAAAAATTGGTTTGAAAACCTGCGTCTGTTATGTTATTATAACTTAAATATGCAGTTTTTCTATAAAGCTTACTTTTTATATTTAAAAGAAGATACTACACGTAACAACACACTGCACTTACAAGTGTCGATAATTTCGAGCTGCAATTACTTATTTTTCATTTTCTTCTGTAACAATCCATGTTTTTAGAGGACGTTTGGTGGATCTTTGAGAGTGGTTGACTTATACTCTAAACACAACAGTATCTTTAATTCATTGTAGCTTGGTTAATCGACAGCACAAAAACAGGAATGCTACTCACGCGGGCATAATCAATTGATCATCAGGGACCAAGACTGTGGATTCAGCCACAAACAAAACCATTCATATGCATCTATACTTTTGTTTGCTTTCGTCTGTTTTAATGTGAAGGAAGACGTCCGGAGGAAAAGATAGTAGCCGATGTTCACTGTCATGATGGCCGGCAAATGTTTAAGTTCGGCAGATAATGTGTTCCTCTATGTAATATGGGGGCCCGTCCAACATACATGATTTTTGTTAAGACCTTTGATTGGAATTAGCATCAAATCCACGACGTGATTTCTCTATGATTTCCATTTGGTTTATTTACATCCGGCCCTCCATTCGAATTTCTCATGCCATCTGAATCACGTGAATAGTAAGCAACCTATATAAGCTCTGTCGGATGTCATCATGTAGTTCACATTCCTCATGACACAACACACGTGGGTTTGGAATGAGATTAACTTTAGAATGGGAAATTTGGCCAGGCACCAGTTTCTCTTACAGCAGCACCTGAGTCTCTGTTCATTAAAATACCAAAGCATCTCAATGTTCCGCTGTCATGTATGTTGTTTTGTTCTGCTTGAATCTCATTCATCATCAGAGCAGTTTGATTTATTACCTTTCACATTTGTAATTCGGCAGGGCTTTGACCTTATTGAACAGTTATTTAGCATCCAAGCACACCGTTTAATTGTCTGGCGTTTCGTTTTCTCCACTCTTTGTTTCCAGTGATAAATTATCTCATTAGAGAACAAACGTCTGCCTTTAACTGTGTCATGAATATTAATAAAAGCCTTTGAAATGGGCTACAGGTCATGCTGATCCTCAATTCCCATTAACAAGAGATCAGCACATACTGTTCTTTTCATTTGGTTCCAGCGCTCTTTGATAGGGAAAGAATGATCAATTATGTCTAACCCATGTCTACGGAACTCACCTGACAATTTGCTAAAACCCCAAACAATTACTGTAAGTTTCAATCCTGCAACACATTTATCTACACACAAATTGTGAACACAATGATTCAGTATTTTTTATGTGTTAAATGGACACAACATAGCAGACACTGTTGTTATCACTATTTGTCAAGTCCAATAAATGAATTTGATTAAGCATATCGCCCAGCAGCTTTTAGTCTTGGGATTTAGTGTTAAAACTTCATCTAAATAATGGCAGATTCCGTCATAATTATTATCTAGTTGGTGGGTGGATGGGTGGGTGGTGTTAACTGAATTTTGGTCACAACATGCCAGGAACTTTTTGCTCTATTAAACTCTGCAGTAACGTACACTTGACTTGTTTGAGGTGAGTCACCAGCCTCTCTTTATTTTACAATCCCTTCACCTGAAAATCCAGGCCTCAGGGTTTTCTCATTCAACCAGTGCAAACCAGATTTTTCAGGCATTTTCATTCAGCTGGTACACGTGAGGTTTTCTTCTTATCTTTTTATGTAACATTGTATATTCAAGAAAAGAGATCCTTTGTTGTTATCCAATTGCTTATCGTATGGCTAGAATATTGCAAAGTGTTGTGTTCCATACATTATGAAGATTAAGAAATTTTTGATCATTGTCTATCCTGATGCTAACTGTACTTTGTATGGCACAATAGCTGGAGTTGTACCCTTAGGCTCCTTTTTGTACCATTGCAAGTAATCAAGCTTGTGCACATAATCAATATCAACCGATAGTAATGCAACACAAACTAGACTAGTCTTATCTAAGTTAACCTTTTTTTTCTACTTTCCTGCAGGGTTCAACTTCAAAAACCATCCCAGCTGAACCATCAAACAACATTTCTTTGAGAATAACTTGTAAATTATAGACAGGTGTGTTAGAGCAGGCTTGGTGCTAAAATCTGCAGGAAAGCAGTTCCCCACGAGCAGCATTGGATACACCTGCATTAGCAGAATAGCGTGTGAGTGGGGTTTGAATATGTAATAAATAAGTCTTTCAATTGTGCGTACGTGCTGGAAAAATCAAAAAGTTGAAAGGCAAGTTAATGGTGACTGAGATCCAGAAGGGGGTTAGGCAGAATAAGGGAATTTATGGACACAATAGGACACCACCGCCTTCTAGGGGCGCCATGCTTTAAGAAGTGCATGGCTGCCAATGCCCAGAGGCGCAGAATAGGGGATTGGCCATCAGAAGTAGTATGAGGGGCATGGTGCCAGGGCAGTGCCGAAAGAGAAGGGTGCCCAAGCAGAACAGACTGAATGGGGAACTGGGAGGACGCCAGCTGAACATTGAATCAGAGGAAGTCAGAGAAACAATTAGTCAGGGAAGGCAAGGAGCCAAGAGGAACCTTTAGGACCAGAAATCAACGCTAGACATGAATTAAGGGACCAGCAAGTGACCAAGCCAGTGCAGGCATAGGCAGAGGTTTGACCAGGTTGAAAAGCTGGAGTACAGGCCTGTGGTTGGGAAGAACTGACTGGGAAGCTACTACAGATCTGGGCAGCTCCAAGTTAGGCGTTACATTGACAGACAACCAGTGTGGAACCAGAGGGACCAACCAGTTAGACAATGGCTTAGCTGGAACATAGAAACTTGTCTAGGCCAGGAGTGGTGCAACCACTGGACTGTCATTCGGAAATAGAACGTTCTTTAGACTAAATCCTTTGGCTGAAGAAAATGATTACGAAGCACTTTGGGCCAGCAGACTGTGGACAACTGGACGAGATAAAGGCATGTCCTGTCTCTCCTCCCATGGCCAATTGTGCCATCAATGATTCCAGGAAAGGTGGTTTGGATGTACTGCTTTGGACCTGTGGCGGGCACTTTGAGGCTGGATCTGTTGCCCTGATATCTATACAAGTTTTCACGTAGGGAAAATCTGCTTAAAAAACAAACCATCTACCAGTGCTTCCATTCATGGGGTCTTGATTGTAGAGCTACTGAAAGGCACTTACATAGACAGTAAGCAGGCAGATATTTATTTCAAGAAAGTAGTTCAAGTTAACGCTTTGGCAGAATGAGGTATTTCTTGGAGACGTACGCCATCATTCAGAAGAAGTAACCTCCATGAGAGTGTAGTTTCAATTCCACCAAGTAGATAAGCAACATTAGTACTAGCATAAAACTCTATTATTGTTTAACTATTGTTTTATTGACCATTTAAAATCATTACAGGTTTTATAAGCAATTGTCTTTTAAACCATAAAATTACTGTAACGTTACAACTTATTTTAAAGGAACAATAAAACAAGGTTTAAAGTGGTTCACATTACCACTTTAAAGTGTAATTAAAAATAAAATAATCATTTAGAAATCTACAAATATAAGAGATTGGTGATCTCTTCTATTTCTCAGTTTGACATCTTAGAAAAATCTTGTTATCTGAATCCCTTGTATTGAGAACTGTTCACATTTTCTGATTTTCTAACAAGGTCAAGACATACAAGTGTTCACATCCCTAGAGCACAAAAGAAAATGAATATTTTTGAACACCTATAGTTGTATAGGACTAGGTGGACACTCTCCCGCCTCATAACTCCGTCTACAGCCGAAGTGCTATACCAAAGCTACCTTCTCCTTCACCATCTCCATTACCATCTCCATTGAACAATTGCTTGTGTTATGCATGTACTATTCAAACTCTCACTTTGTATCTTTTTAAACAAAGGGGACCAAAAAGTTTCCTGTCAACTGAAGTCCGCATATGGTCCACCTGAATGTACCCTTTTAAATCCTCTAAATGAAAATGCCTAAGATTCTGTTGCAGACTTGCAAAACATTGTTTTTTTGTACTTGTCTACCCTAAAGTCTATCACCTAAATTCAAGATCAAATGGTGCAAGTTAAGGAGGTTGACACATCTTTGCACAAGTCATATATTGTTCAAATATTTCTAGTTAGTAAGTTCCATTATTATGAAGTTTGGTCAGTTCAACTATATTGTGTAGGACTTTGTGTGATAAGCAGATATTTGCTTAAGACAACAATACAAAAATTGTACATTTGATACTGTAACTCATAATGAATTCAGAAGAATTTTTGCAGTGTTATTATTGGAAGAACAGCAATGTAAGTCAAGAACCAACATGCCATTTTTATCCTGAAGTAACCCACCTCAAATGACAACCTTATAATTTTACAATGTATGTGAATGATGCAGTTTGCTGCAGGTGAAGAGATATTCCAGATGTCCACTGGTAGATTACATTTTATTGAAGCTTCCCATTGGTCGAGGGTTGCTTTTGAAAAATCAAACAGGCCGTGAAAGAAAATAATAAAACATGAAAGAAAACAATGGCTTTATAATATTTATCTATGTTTAACCCAATATTTTGAACATCAAATAAAAAATGAATCAAAATGAATGTACACTATAAACATTGCAATTATTTTTCTGCAGTATTGGTAAATTATCTATGATGAACGGTCACATTTTCTTATAAAGTACACAAGATAATAATAGATTATTATTATTATAAAATGTAATGTATAAAGTGTATAGTTTTGATGAGCAGAATTTGAATCTGAACTAGCCTGTATAACAGTATATATTGGATAAACATAATAAAGTTTTGTTAAAATAGGATAATTTATTTATTTTCAAGTTGCTTAATATTTAAAGTTGTAGATCTTGATTTAAATTTTAACTTAGTTGATATGGCAACTTTTTATTTATCTTGAACAAGTAGATTTTAAAAGTTCTTAAGAAATGCAAATTTAAAACTGTTAAAGCCCACAGTCTGGCACATGTAATACTTTTCTGAACAATGGTAACTGCTAAAATATATAACAAACTCTCTGCTACACTAAAAACTGCTCTCATTAAAATAGATTTGTTCCTGCATCCAGCACTGCTGCTAAAGAGACTATTTTAAACTGCACATAGAACCATCCACCCTTCCAAACAACACAGAGATTTAGTTTTGTTCAAATATACAACTTCCAAGCTCAACGGTGCAAAGGACAAGACCATTCCAAGCTGGGAAGCAATGAACTGAGATGCCATCGAAACGGTTGTGTCATAATTTTATGGTACAACTATAGTTATGGTTTATGTTCTAGATATAAAATACAGTAGAAATTATCAATATGTATAACAACAGACACAGTTTATTTAGAAAATTTCCCTTCAGTTGCCGAGGCTCACTCAGGTTTAAACATGCTGGGAAATAAAATCCAATGTTCAGTTTTAATTGTAGTCCCAACATGAATGTATTAGATTACATGACTAAATAAAAAAACATTCTGCACAAGGTGTGTTGATTTAAGTCGAATTTAAGTTTATTGGACACGTAGGAAAAACGAATTTCCTATATACTTTACATAACAGGCTATATACTTTATATAATATATAATATTTATATAATATACATATTCAATAAACCACAGAAATGTAGTAAGTTTGTGTAAAATCCTTATACTTCACTTTGTATCAGGACAATCTGCTGCCTTTTTTTTGAAGAATTACAAGAGTTCATTATCATTTTAATCTACTTTAGTCATAAGTAACTTAAAACATTTTATCTGAGGCCTCTGTTTCACATAGGATGAAAAGCAAAGCGAAAGGAACATGTAACTTTGGCAGTGATGTGTCAACAGTGGCTTATCATGTCTGAGAACCAGACCCAGTGAAACTTCTGAAAGCGTTTTATTCTTAAGTGTCTATAGGAAGGAATTTCACCTGTATTTGTCTGTGTCTGTCTGTGTTTGAGGAATGAAAAGATACAGTGACAGAATGTCTCTTTTCTTATCACGTGTTGGTTTCCTCAGAGATACAGCGTTGGCAGCAATGTTGGGATCTGATGGGACAGGCGCTTGTATAGATTTTACTCTGATATTCCTGTCTGTGCAGCTCTAAAGGAGATTTTCTAGATTAGAATGATCGGAATATAGTAAATACTTTACATAAATGCATAACTTTGAATCTTTCTCATTATGTACTACACCATGCGTGTATTGTCTATTTTTACAGCAGGTCACGGCTATACAACATGTCTAAAACGGTTCTACTGTTTCCGTTTTGTGATATATGGAAGACCAGGTTGAACGACTGGAAACAGATGGAGTTGTTTCCTTGGGGCCCAGATTAAAATGTTCATTCGTGATGTGAACAGCCACAAATCAACATTTAAACTATATGAACATATGGAATGATTTATAGGAGTTTCTGTCATTTGGTAGATGGTGCCATGACGGGAGTAAAACCATGACAGCTTTGTGACTGATCCAGAAGAAGCATGCTGACAATCCTTGACCCTTATTGAGGCATGCTCTCATGAAAAGATCTGTAAAATATGAATGAGAGCAGGTTTAGTTCCCTCGGGCTATTCGCAAATGATGCATCATCCTGACTCGCAAGTCCTCTGTACTATGTCATCAGCCAAACTTACTTACATAAAGTACAATTTTTTTAGGTACAGACAGCATCAGATTTATTGCAGGACTGAGGTCTTTAAACCAGTGGTTTGTTTTCATACAAAGGTTCTTAAAATGAAATGTTGATAAGGGATAAAGCACAAAGAAAATGACGGCATCCATGGGCCATATTCATCTGCTAATATTGGAAGATCTTTGGTTTTAGGATTTCTTATGGGACACGGAAAACTTTATGCCAGAGATGGTAAGGATGTACTGATTCAGCTGAAATGGGGCACAGAAAATAAGTAGTTCTGAGAAGACTGGCGCCGGTGTTGGACATAGCTGTTCAAGTGCAGATGGGTGGAGACGGACTTGGTTGAGCTCTTCCCTTCCATTGCTCAGTGAGTCAGCATCTACACCCTAAACTACTCCAAAAAAGAAGAAAACTCATCATGCCTCTGTGTTTTAGGATTAATTATGGGGCTATTGCACGTAATGGGTGATGTTTGAAGAAAAAGAAACATCTTTCATATCAACTCACCCTCATTACAGACCTGAATGCCTTCATTGGATATTTTGAGGAAACTAAATGACATTTTGTCCCATACAATATAAACAAAATCACAAAAAAATATTTTAAAGAATATTTTATTTTGTGACCCACAGAGGAAAGAGTCATACACATTGAAATGACACAAGAATACATACATGACCACATCATTTCTGTTTGTTTTAGGTGAACTTTCTCTCTTATATACATTCAGTATTTTGTCATTATTAATAAAAGTCATCCTTGTAAAGGTGTTTTACCAATTCTTCAAACATTTACAAATATTCACATAATGATACAAACATCACTAGTCCCTCTATTATTATTATTATTATTATTATTATTATTATTATTATTATTATTATTATTATTATTATTATTATTGTTTTATATTTTTATTATTCTTCTTCTTCTTCTTATTATTATTATTATTGTTGTTGTTTTATATTTTTATTAGAATAATAATGATAATAATAATAATTATTGTTGTTGTTGTTGTATTACATTTTTTAATATTACTGTTATTATTATTATTATATATCAGTTCCTCCAGCTTTTCACATAAGTTAATAATATATGACCTACATTATTCATAAAACACACATATTTCTAATTTTCATCTCTTTTAAATTGAAATTGAACTTTAATGCTGAAACCTTGAGTGAAAGGCATGCAAATAGAACAGTCAAGTGATGATAGCAGTATCAACAATACAACATTTTAAAGGGAATACAAAACACACTGTATACATAACATTGCAATGCTGTTACGTCAATGTGATGATAATGTCAATGTCAGAGCATTAAAATTATCAGATCATTATCTTATCAATATCTTATTGCAGAGGATTTGAACTCTTGAACATCTGTATGACAGAGCATAAAAGGACAGTGGCCTGAGATCCATTGAGTCCATTTAGTAATTCTTGGCTCACTGACTTGAGATGTTTGTAAAGGGCGTAACACAATCTCACGCTTGTTGCTCATACTTTTCTATGTACAAGAAGGCAGGAATCACCTGAGCGGGTAGGGTGGTGCTTGACCAAAGCACCTCCAATGAAATCCAGCCTTCCAGTTTGTTTACATTCTAACCACGTATGTGTGTAAGAGGTGTGTGTAAGAGGTGTGTTAAAGCCAGCCTCCGAGCAGCGCTTACATACTTTGTGTCATAATCTTTTTGCTGGGAAGATGTGTGGCCTGGTTTGGAGGTGTGATCGTTGATCCTTCGTTGGTTGGTTGAGGTCTGGAATGTGTGTTCCAATAGAGGAGGAGTTTATATGTCTAAATTACTCCGTGATATGATTCATACAGCCTTAATGCATCCAGTTTAAATAAAACAGGGCTGTTCTCATTATGTGCTATAAAAGAAGACTTTACTCTCCACATCCAGCAGGTCAGTTACTGGAAAGGGTAAAATAGCGGCCTATCTGGTGTGCTTCACCCGTTTTCTTTACATTCTTCCTTCGAAATTCAAGCAGTGGAAATCCCCCGTGTATTCTGAGACATTGTTTCCTGTTGCTTCGAACTGGAATGTGTTCTGCAGGTCCAAACTTGCCCAAGTGTCACCTTCTCTTAATGTTCTTGTCATTAGGCCTGTCTACAACAAATCGAGAACCCAAATAAACTTAAACACACACACACACACACACACACACACGTGCACGGATGCACACACGCACACAAACCCACGCACGCACGCACGCACGCACGCACGCACGCACGCACACACACACACACACACACACACACACACACACACGCACACACATATACAAACCCATTTTCCACAATATTTGAAATCAAAGAATTTCCCCTTCCGTGTCTTAAAACATCATGATTAAACACATTTTTATTTACGGCCTATTAATAGTGTTAACAATTCTTAACACAGCAGTACTCTCTCAAACGCATTATGAAATGTTGTTTTAACATTTTACTAAATATCTATTTAAATAAGCCTGGTTTTGCCATTCACCTACTGTTGGAAATCTGAGAGTTGTCACTTAATATTTATTTGAGGATTTAGGGGAAAAGTTTATGCTCAAAGTATGTTTTGTCATCGTGTAGTCGACCCAACAAATAAATATTCACAATGTTAACTTGAAACCCTCAAGGCCAAAGAGATTTCTGAAAAGGATTGGATTTGTGTGGAGGTCTTCGCAGACCCTTAAATTCACCTTCTTCTTTTACAGTTATAATCCCAGTGGTTAATAGCAAATTTATGGGGCTAAAGTTTGCTGTGTTTACACAGTCTGTGTAAAAGTAAAGAGAGACGCAGAGGGGCAATAAGATGCTTAGTACCCCAGAGCTCACACTGGGATCTTCTTCTCATCCTGTGTGTTATATATCACACGGAGCTTTACTATGAAATGAAATCACACCACTGTGGCGCAGTACTTTCATTGCTTGTGCTACCAGGCCTTTTTCTCAGGGTTCCTGAGGCCTGCTGGGCAAGAGATGAAGTGGCTCCTGGGTTCATAACTCTCAGGTCTCCAACTCAGCATGAAGACCACTTTCAGCTTCACAGAGAGGCAGACAGGACATGAACAAAGCCAGAGATGAAAAACTAAGTGTAACCAGTCACTAGAACATTTTGATTTGGGCTCTACTGTGTTCAGTGCAAAATTCAGTTAAGGGTTTGAGCTTTTTGACATCTTGACCATACCTGAGATCTTGTCCAGTATGTCGATGGTAAATCACTTAAAATAGAGAGGTGTGATTCAGGGGTGTAAGCACAATTAAGCTTTAGGAGTAGATTTATTGGTACCAATGAAGCATTTACTTGAAGAGCTGCTTGACTCTGTATTCAGATATTAAGTTAAGAAGATGAAGAATTGTACACACACACACACACACACACACACACACACACACACACACACACACACACACACACACACACACACACACACACACAGATTTTTATTCCATAAAAATCTAGACAGAAAAAATAGACTACCTTGGACTGAATGCTTCTATATATATTTGATTTCTATTTGTCTTATGGATATTTTTATATTCACGATAGACAAGTTCCGTCCACACAGATGGGAAAACACCCTACATACTAAAATAAATAGGCTTACAAGTAAGAGCAATTATAGAATATTTAACAATTAGTTTTGCTTAAAGACTACTGTTTTGCAATTTCTTCATAGCGTAATTCAGTAAATTACTCTTCCTGTCAATGAACTGAAAATTCTAAAAGGAGACCAAGCCTGCACAGCGTAACATGGGTGGAGTTTAGCAAAGAAAAGTGAAAAGGAAGAAGAAAAGACTTTCTGTCTTAAATACAGAGAAAACGAATCAATTAATCAAATAGATCAACACCATTTTAGTTTATTTAGGTTCCTTGTGGGGAACTTCAGGTCAGCCGTCTATACTTTTGTCCCACCATTTCTCTGGACCAAACTAAGTCAGCTCTCTTTTTCTAGTATCGTATGTCAATGGATCACCAGCTAGTCAAAATAGATAAGTTACATCCAACAGCCATGCCATTAGCACTGATACCCACATTATTCTCCATGGATCCGGACAGCCAGAAAAACGTTCTTTTTGAACTGCTGCTGTCTGGTCGGAGCACTGAGCATCAAGGGCATAAAACATTAAATATGGATAGTGGCTGCAAAACATATCTGCAAATAATGATCTTATTTATAAGTACATTCCCTGTATACAATGACAAATGTATGTGGCTAAGTACACATCACAAATAAAAAAAGTTATATCAACATGATTTAAACATTAAATAGCTTTTTTTGAGGAAAATAGTACAATATTGTTTAAATCTCAACAGTTAAGTTCTCTAAAATGTGCAAATATTTTGCTTGTTTAATGAAAAAAAATATTTTATATATATTTTATATATATGGGATTATACATATATATTGTAATATAAACCAATATTTTAGTGAATTATAAAAGACATTTTTGAGTTAATGAGATTTACTTCTGGTACTTACAAATAAACAATATATTTACCCTAATTTCAAAGGTTTCAAATGCACTTTTTTGTCGAAATGTATTTTTACTTTGTTCCTTTGGTCTTTACCAATGCTGCCATGTGAAACTGATCTGGATCCAGTCCATCATCTCCAGTTAGTGCTGGTCTGAACTGCCCTCCAGACAGGAAAATGTAACACCAGCATTGTTTGCTTAACCACTAACCGTGCGCTGAAATAATTACTCAAGCACATACCATATCACAAGATAAAGTTTCCCAACACCCTCTAAAGGAAGAAGGTTGACATATGAGTCTTTTAACTGGAGTTGTTAAGTGGAAGTTTTAAAGACATATAATCCCTACCTAATAATCATGGAAATTCATCTTATGTGGTCAGATTCTCATTCTACGTTATGGGTTTATATATACCCGAAGGGTTATACATTTACCAAAATGGTTAACGTCACAAACCGATCAATAATCAGTTCCGGATCATTTCCTGCAAAATAAACACTTTGAGAATATTGGTATAAAAAGTGTGTTTAAAAAGTTCAAAAAGTTTATAATAGTTTGGTAAACATTCAATGTACAGTACTAAAGTTCCCTTAGAACTTTAAGGAGCATAGAGTATGTATCATAACCCTTACATTTATTCGCGAATGCATGCAAACCTTCAAATATGACTGTATACCTGCCTTTTAAGATAAGAGTACAACAACCAATATTTTAGGACAAGATAGTTTCCTGTGAAGATAAGATGGCAGGTATCTATATATAGGTCAGTCATCTGTCTAGCAGCATGAGCCGTTTTCTGTCTCTCTCTCACATACACACACATACTCTAGAGGCCTGCTGACATACGCTTCCAGCCGGTGTGAGAACAGGTGACTGGATGACGTACGGCAGAGTCTTGTGAGGGCAGTTTCCACAGCAGAATACCTGATGGCAAGCACGTTGCCCTGGCGACAACGTGTGAACAGGGAAAAGCTCAGACTCTTAAAGCCATACCTTTTAAATCATCTCATACTCATTCACCGTGTCATCTAGTTGCAAAATGATCAGTGGATGGCCGGAGCTATTTCAAGAATTCAATATTTATGGCCTCTGTTATAGACATTGCACGGGGTGTGAGGTTCACGATTACACCACGTCAGGTTTACACAAGGGGGGCGGGACAGGGAAGCATTCGGGGAGTGTTTAATCTCTCACCCATCAGTGGCTTGATGCCTCGGGAGACAAAACTGTTGCAACTAAACCTTGGAACTATGCTGTCATTACTAAAGAGTAAACCTTGGTCTGTCTGTATAAAGTACGGTACAATTCCTCTGGGTTCGAGCGTTCTTGCAGACTCAGACACCATTTCGTGTAGCCTGGGCATTCAATGATAGAGGAAACAGTTATAGGGATGTGTCAAGGGCAAAGAAATTATTTCAGTCTTCTTGCTGTATTTCTACAACTGCTAAAAGAACAAAGTAATATTTAACTGGACTGTACAATAAAAGATATTAGGCAGTATGTTCTGAACAAGCTATTTTGTAGAGAGGAGATTTGTGCTTCCAAATTATAAATACGCAGCATGGATTGTAAAGACGTTTAGAAAAAATATTCATATGGATGTACATGAAATCGCATGATGAAAAATAGTATGAAAAATGTCTTCTTTATTTGTTTGTTAATCTTAAGTTTTTTGAGAATAAAATTTCAACATTTTGTCATTCCGTGTAACAGAATATTTATTTACAAACTTAAAGAAAATGCTTTTTATGAGTTTAATAAAAGAAAAAGCAAGCATATTGAGTTGTTTGTGGTTTAAATTAGTAAAAACCACAACTTACAGTTGACAAACCTGCCCTAAACACACACTTTACATTTGATCGCATGTGTTCAACATGTGTTTTACGGGGCTTATGGGTTCACATGGGAAAACTCGAAACATGGGAAACCTTTGGTGACATGTAGAGACACAGCAATACATATTGCACGTGATGGCATGGGTTTTTACATGGAATATCTCATTGATTTAGCACAAAAGTGTTCCACAACCAAACATTTCACTTGTGTTCACATGCATTTTTTCACTTTACGTGTATTCTTTTCTCAGAAAATGAGACGCTTGGATCCAAGCCCTGCATGAATGGCCAACTTGAAATAGCAATATCTAACTAATATTCTAATAACCTTAATAAGAAATAAATTAAAGAACAGAAAATGAAACAAAACAATACGGATAAGAGCATGTCTTCAGTTTCGACTTGCTAGTCAACCATAAACTCACTAGTCAATGGGATCGAGGTGTCCCCCCAGATGAGATTTGTGCCAGAAGGGTGAATGTTAATTTGAGAAAGGTACGAAACGAAATGTCAGAATGCGCAAGCAAAACATCCAGCAGCGAATTTATAAACCGTGAATTGCAAAAACTCAACTTGATTTATTAGGAAAATTAAATCAGATTATCGGGAAATCATGTCACATTCATGCAATTGGTTTAACTTTTGTTCATCATAGAAGGTGTCATTTAAAAATCCAATCCCATACTAAATCCACGGTAAAAAACATGAAAGTGGCGTATAAAAATTGATAAAGAATCTTTAAAGGGTGGGTATAAACCCAAAGAATTTTTGGAGATGAGGTTGTACACGACAGATACTCAAGATTAACATAAGATTGACAATAGCTGCCTGTGATCCCCTCCTTTAAACCACATTGAAGGCAGCAGAGTAATAAGCTGTGTGGCTACATGATTGATTGAAACCAAATTGTGATATACTTTTTGAGTTTTAAAAACTCACACCAACAGCTAGTGTAGCTCATTCAGAGCCTGTGACCTTCAGTAACCTCATCAGAATATTTTACAAGCTTATTCCTGTAAGTCTTGTTGGGAATGTCTTGAACGATGTCTTGCTTACCCTGTAGTATAACTTTTCAAAGTACTATTTTAGTGATGTCTGAATCACCGTTTACAGCAATTTAGTGCTCAAAATGGGACGCGTAGACAAAACATAGCCTGTGTCTATACACTCCATTCAGGGTTGGATTATGGACCGGAAAGTCGGACAAAGCCTCAGGCCACACGTCCCAATAGAAGTCTAATACCAGGGCCTTGATGCAGATATGACTACGGGATCCCCTGTGCCCATTCATACATAATAAAGACCAACCATAAGTCAAATTTTCTTAATCTTGGCAACAATCATCAGACAAGCCTGGGATATACGGTCTTTCATTTAGCATTTGTTTAAACACGACCGTGAGCGCATTTTGTCATGAAAATGCATTGTGAGCAAACAAAAACAGCACACCTGTCAAACAGAAATCAATTTTTCACTTTAATAAAAAACAATATCATTTAAAAATAAATATGTTTAATAGTCATACTAAAAACACAAAATAAAAGATGTTAATATTTAACAGCACCAATAAATATATTAATAAGGCTGTACACAAACAAACAAAACCGAATACTCTGGCACTTTTACAGAAGAAGAATGTCTTGTGTTTTGTTTTTTTTAATCATGAAACGTCGTTTGTGGGTTCTTGTCCAAAATCGTACAAAAGTGTAGTTCAAACTACAAAACACGCTTTTAGGAATGTTGTAGTGTCAGCTATCTTTTCTCTTTCCTTTCTCTATAAAAGCTTCTACAGCTTTTCGTATTGGTGACAATGTTGATAGGAAACAAAGAAGCACAATATTAAAAATAACACTGTATATAAATAGACCAAATTAAATACACAAAATACTGAGCATATTCTAAAATTATAAATTAAATGATGATAACAAAAAGGGATATTAGATACAGTGTGAATATACAGATATCGCGTGATAATTGACAGATCCTAAAAAGGTGTGCGATCATTTTCTTTGGAAAATGTTGTAATTGAACCGTTGTGAGCTCCATATCTTGGCAAAATAACTAAAACAAACTAAATGTTGTATTTCTATGTCACAATGTTTAAATTTCCCCCAATTTCTATATAAATACCTACATTTAATATCCCTTTAGTATTATCCCACCAAGTCCTAATGGATGTTAGTCAGTAAAGATGTACAGATGTCTTTTGACTAAGATCACAGAAATAGATTTAAATCCCGTGCCTAGACCAACAGTTCCAAGCAGTCTGAAATGTCTTTTTTATGTCACCTCCTCTTTTTTTCCCAAAAATGTTCATATAAAAGCGTACAAGGGAGGTGGCAAATCCTTTCATCTCAGTCCCGATCGCTTGATTTGAGTCTTTAAATAAGAATCCACAGTGGCGTGTTTCAGGGAAGCATTACAACGTGTTGTTTCGTCCATCCCTCTGACACCTGTCTCATCACTAGATAAGTTCATATCCGGTGATATCATACGCTGTGCAGCGTTTTCGTTTGCTTGGAGTATTTTCTATAGCAGCCACACACGTTGTCATTGTCACTTAATATATATAGGTATATACTATCTATTCATATATTATTAGTTTAAAATATACATTGGGATCACTTCTGCTGTCCTCCTTTATGCCTCATACTCTGGTTTCAGTTCATCCAGGGAATGAATTCTCATGGTAAAAAAAGTGCTGTGCTGTAAGAAAATTCCTTCAGTTCAGTTCTGCCCAGCATTCCCCTTATCATCTCGGTTTTTCACATCTGAAAGAGAACAAATGCTTGATCAGTGATCTGTTCGACCTCCGCGGAAGCAAATAACACATTTACGGTTTCCAAGAAACCTCACATACATATTGATCTGTTACTCCACCCAGGATATTCACTCGCCCACAAAATAAGTGTTGGGATGAGATGTTAGCTGAAGACACTATTAAAGAACTTGCTATGTAATATTAGATAATATTTCATGCTTTACAAACATGTCATTTATTTCTGATCTAAATATAAACCACTTCGCAGGTGAGCCCGGGGTACAAAGGTTACTTTGATGGGGTCATGAAATTGGCTGGAGTGCACCAGACCACTAAATGCTAACAATATAATTCTTACATTTAAAAAACTCAACCAAAGGCCACATACTGTAATACATTAGATCACAGTTTAACCTTTAGTGGGACAGGTTGAGGAGTAGGACCACGAGAAGCACACGGCATTGACACACTTTTATACTGATCTGCAATTTAGAACCTGTCAGTAACTAGTTGACATACAACTGCGACATCAAAAATGTTTTATTAGTTATCTAAAAGATGTATTTTCAAGTTCCATACCACATTTAACCTTAAAGAGTTCTCATCATTTCTGAATACAAATGTATTTGTAAGTTTGTAAGTCATTCTAATAAAAAAACTACACAAACACGGACCTTCAAAAACTTTGCCATCACATATTTAGTTATTCACCAAATCACAATGCTTGTTGCCAGTTATGTTACATTTATAATCATTCAAATGTCTTGACATCTCAAAGTGCACTTGTATATTAATATTCATGTATGATGTTGTTATTAGTGCTGCAACACCCCACACACAACACACTCTCAACACACACTACAGTACGTCACCATATACATGCACACACAGTCCAGATACATAAAGGGATCAAGGACTACACACGCAGGTGAAAAGCATGCGCATTTCAGCAGAAAGAAAATGGCTTTAGATCGGACGATAAGCCGTTGAGGTCAACGCAAGTGACAGTTTAAAAACAAACCTGCAAGTTCTTTCGTTTAATTCAAGTTGTCTGGACTTGCATTGCAATTGTGTGAATTTGCAGGAGCATTTACAGGTGAGAGGATCCTGAACATACAAGCGCTTTCTTCTCTCTGAGCAAGGCTCACAGTGGCTGCAAGGGAAGCAGAAGGGAGAGACAGAGAGACATCTAAGCACTAGTGATCTGGACAAAGTGCTGAAGACACACACTCACACACATGCACAATCACACTCAACCTCCACCCGGTCCATCCACATCGCTCTGCAACAGCCGGGGAGAGACAGAGCAATGCAATCAAGTAAAAAGTTCGAAAGTCAGATTTGAGTTTGTCTTTTCTATATTTGCTTTTTGAAGACAGAGTAGCGTTAGTGGCAGAAGAAAAGCAGAAATTGGGTTTGGCTGGCATCGTGGCATCTATAATTCTGTACATTCATTCATTCTTTCAACTATCTAGTATGTTTGTATTAATCTTCCATTTCTCCATCAATTGATCTGTCCATTCATTCGTCCATTCATGCGTACCTTACTGAGCACACATAAAACATTGCGATTAGTGGCGACATTGAATTGAGACACAGAAAACTGCATTCACATACACGTACCAAAATATCATTTTATAGTCTGTAAAAGTTCACAAAACACTTTCATGATCCAAATAATTCAAGCCTGGAAACACTACGGAGCTTATGCCCATCAGATACATCTCTATTGGAAAACTAAACCCTATATGGCCAAATGATGCAATACCTACAAGATTTGTTAATATGATGCCCAAATGTGAAAAATCAGTAGTTAAAAGAGCTCTCGGTATACATTTCTTTGTCAAGATATAAATAAAGTGACTACTGCATATCGGAATACATATCTGATTTCACATCTGTTTAAGCTGTTTTACATAGAGTGGGTCACCTCACAGTCGTCACCATGCTGTGAACACATGACTGTCTTGGTGGAATTTCAAAATCATATCAAAAGTTATTTTTTGATGCTATATCCATGACTCTGGGTGTCTGCGTACAAAATGACTGCCATATCACTGCCATATCAGCCAGGGAACTATCATCAAAAAAGTATGCATTTAAAAAACGCTGGTCTTTTAAATAAAATCTACTTGACAAGCTGACCTCCTTCGTCGTCTAAACGTTCACCCTTACTTCCCGATCTGAATATAGTCGTCTGAAGCCAAGGAGAGCCAAAACACAGGTACGAAATTACACATTGTCATTCCAGCTGTGGTGGCACATTAGTACAATAATAACAGAGACAACCATGCAACCCTCTGTTTCATTACCTTTCTTTCCACTCTGTGGGCCTTGAGTCATAAGTGTGAATATGAGTACAAACAAATGGAGACTGGGGCTTTAAGACAGCAGTGAGAGATTACTAATAACACAGAAGGTGCCCTGAAAAAAGGCCAATGAGAAAAAACGAAATACTGCTTGAGCGAAGGTGAGCCGAGGCGCTGAGATGGCCTGTATCTCCCTCTCTCTTTCGGCTTCTAACCCTCCCAACTCGGGCTTTTCTGCAAAACAGGACAATAACGCAAACATGGATATCTAGATGAAATCACAATGCTCATGTCGAGCCAGATCAATCTCCACCAGGGTTGTCAAAATCAATGCCACTATGTTTATTCAAATAATTGCTTTAGGAAATTCATTATTTCATTTCTATTGGTATCAGCTACTCTGGATTTTGGTATCATGACAACCCGTAACCACCACCAATTAAAGTGAGAAGCAAAGCACCATGGACAGCCCTCGTGAAGAATCAACGGTTGGCACCATTGTCAAAGCAACTAAAGAGATTGAGCATGTGTATATGTGTGTGTTAGAGCAGCTTAGAGCCAAAGATCGAAGTACAGACAGCTGAACTTGAGCGTGTGAATCCAAAGCCAGTCATTATCATGCCCCCTCGCCCCCACCTGCGTGAGGGTTAGCCTACGTGCTGGGAGACAGGCGGCGTGGACGCTGTGCCGAGAGTCGTCGCTCTGCCCCATGACGAATGGATTTAGCCCTCTCGGCTAACCTGATCCATTTCTGCACGGCCGCATTAACCCAGCAAGGTGCAGAACTGCACACAGGATCCACTTATCCAATTAAAGGAATGTTCCTAGTTCAATGCAAGTTAAGGTTAATCGAGTTACTTTAAATACCACTAAAAAGATGAATGTGAGAGGGAATGCTTTCCACCCAGTACACATTTCTCAAACTATTTTGGTCCGAAACCTACCAGATACCAGAGAGTTTTGCCTAATTTAATTTCTACGGATGAGGTTATATCAAGACAAACAGGGTTTAGGATATGTGGCCGATGCTTTTACCCGAAGTGACTTACATTGCAACCCTCACTTTACATTTATATTCTAGGTATACGAAGTCGCTTGGATCGAACCTGGGACTCTGCCATGGCAGAGGAAACGTTATGCCACAGTTACTATCAATAGACCTTAACTTTCACTGACCCTGGAACTTTCCTTTCGCACAGGGCATGTAACTCCAGTTCACCTGAACCTGCTGGACACACGCGCACGCGTGCACGCACACGCGTCAACGTACAACAGTAACCTGTGTCTCAGGAACATCTACTAAACGCTAAAAATAAAAACGGGTTAACTACAGACCTGTGTTACTATAATTACAATGGGGATCAGGGTCAGTCTTGAGCAACTGTAATGTAAAAGCCGGGTGGTCTTGACAGATACAATCTTACAAACGCCTCAAAACAATGAAACATGGCTCCCAAAAATAAAAAAGTAACAAATCTCGCTTTTGGTAGAACAAACCTCGATAGAAGAAAAGCTCTATCTATCAAGCACTCCGAGAGATCTAGTTAAAATACATTAAAACTAAATGTAAGAAATCGGAAAGGATCCGTCATTATTATTCAATAAAAAAGTTTGAATACATATTCTCTTCTTTTCTTCTAATTTACTATGAAAATTCCAATTGATATCACATTAAAGCATGTCACTATTATAAATACTTTTTCAAATAATCAATTGCGGCAAAACCAACCCATGATACTTAAAAGTGTATGCAATTGGAGCAGGACAGTCAATGCAATTTCAGAAAGTAAATGAACATGATGATGCAATCAGTCACAAGGTACACGAGACCCAATGACAAATTACATTAGGATATTAACGGCAGAGGAGAGGCAAAGCGTGACACTACCATGCATTGTCGAGTGGACCGGCGTATCTCTTACACGCTTTGATGCGATACCGGGTTAAAAAATGTAACCTTATAATATAACCCGACATACAGCTATTAAAAGGACCTAGGGAAATAAAAAGAAACACGTCTTCATGTTTTGGTTTAACGCCATGTCATGATGAAATAATGAAAGAGTCTTAAGTTATGCCTGAGGATTAGGAGGGATTCGACTGTTATAACATTTAAAGGAAGTTGACTTTACTGTTTGGGTGTGAGAATAACAATGTGCTTAACTTTGTTGTAGGGCAACGGGGTGAGGGCTTGACGAGTTAAGACGAGTCTCGGCTACTAGCAATGAAGCTGTGCGTTACTGATTTTGCAATCGTTCAATTCGATCAAACCTTTAAGATGAAAGAACGAGGGTTTAAAAGTAGAGCCGGTAGAGGGAGCGCGGATAAAAGTTTACAGGTGAGTTTAACTCCACTGGTCAGCGTGTTCTTTGTAGACCAGATGTCGGTTGCATTATGAACTTCATAATGCACTTCATACAAGTGTAGAAAGAACAAAACGTCCAGTCCACAAACTTTGTCCGAGGGTGGCCCTTGCATTTCGACCGGTTAAAGCTAAACACATCTGAAATTAAGGAATTCATTTTCCCAAAAGCATTTTACAGAAAAACTGCAGACAGTGCGGACAACCGGGTAGTCTGAGTTCATTTAGACTGTTCCCGTGCAAGCCAACATTCTTGCGGACCGCCCAAAAACTAATAAAGTGTCGCCCTGAGGCTGACAGAAACTATCAGCAACTAGTCAATAGAGGTCTCACGTGCATCATCTCATCATATCATTCTCTCCACCGGCACATTCCCAAATAAACACTACTGGATTTTGAACTGAAGTAGTTAAACCACATACAGGCCACTGCTCTGGAAGACGTTCCTTATTCTGACATTTATCTTAATGTGCCTGCTAGAGGAATAAGCATTCCAACATTTATGTTTTAAACAAACGTGACTCAAATGTGTCTAGTGTTTCAAATGTCAACCCTATCCCCTAAGTAGTACAATGCTCTATATATTGAGCTTGGGTTACACGCTGGTCATCTGGCTTTTTAAAGAGTGTCCAACTGACTGCTTCTCATCGCCAGCTACCCCATCTAGTCCCTGCAGATGAGCTCTATTGAAAAAGACATGTATTATTTATAACTGTCCCCAATTCCTATAAATGTCCCAGGTGAAAAAGAAGAATTGAAGTTTGATTATTTAAGAAATCCAAGTCATCCTGTCACCACAAATCCCCGAAAGCCAGACATAATAAAAAAACTCTTACTTTTCTTTCTTTGCTTTGACTTCTTCTTTTGGCCTGATTGAAAGAAAGAAACACAAATGTGAAATGGTTTGCAGGACTAGCTCAAACTCATCCAATTCATCTCATGTTGCTGTATAGCAAGAATGACGATTTTGTGATTTTTAAAAGTATACACCGCTCTTTTGATATGAGAGTTAGGGTGCAGTTAATCTGTCATACAGCTTCGCCACGGGTCATATAGATTACTTTTACTTTCATGGCATCTTCGAAAGCTTGACAGATGGGGTGACTGCAAACGTTTGTTAAAAAGAGCTGGATGAAACTGTTTTAAATTATAAAGAGTAAAATCTTCATCGTGGTTCTGTTAGACTTACCTGCATTCACACCTGGTGTGTTCTGTGAAACTCAGTTGAAAATTGTGTTGTGATACTCTCTGTTTGACCCGTAATACCTACAATCGTGTAAAAAAAGAAGCACAATCAGCGTGTGAAAACTCAGTGACATAGTGTAAACATGCTGTAAAATATTCCCTTTGACAGCAAAGATCAGATCCGTCAGGTTTGTTTTTCGTTACCCCCACCCTTGTTAGGATCAGGCCTTGACTGTGGCCAAGAGTAACATCAACCACATGAACGCAGTAAACACAGTGTGGAGTGGTAAACAACATAGCTAACATGCCAGTTAATACCGCCTCACTGTCCCCATGCTGGGCAAGTATGAAGTCATAACAAGCAGGGTGAAGGATTGGGGCGAGCTGGATTGAACAGGTCTCACCTCCATGGTGACGTTACGTGTCTCTGTAGGGACGCACTCGAGCGCCTCGTCGTTGCAGCAGCCTGCGCAGCGTGTGAGAACCACGCAGGACGGGATGTACGTGTGCTCGATCTCGTCGGGGTACTCTTGAATGATGTCCACCAGCACCTCTCGTGTCTTACACGCGCTCTTTTTGTACACATCCATGAAGGGAATTACTAAAAAGTAAAATCGTTTGGTCATTATTACATCACTGGCAACATATATCACAGGCAAAAACTATTGACCTTATTGCTCAACCATCCAAGCCTCCTAGTCCTATGATCTGAGGCTTATTCTGCTCATCAGAGACTTAACGTTCCCAACCAGAAAAAAGCATGTGACACATGTTGAGGCGCATGTGCCCCCTGAACTCCACCCTAATCTGTGCACCTTCCTAGCTGGTTTCCCATCCCTTTAGGTGACCCTGGTGTCCCATGATCCCTAGACTGCCAGGGAAAACTGTGACCTCAGGCAGCATGGCGCCATGCTCGACTGCAGACACCTGACCTCTGTACGATTCCCACCCGGCATGAGACAGCCCTACCCTCGTGTACGCCCACCTATTAGACTGCTTGTGGCCTAAACCTAGGGCTGTGAAATTGGCGTTTTAAAAAAAAATATTGAAAATTCATGGCAACGGAGATATTTATCATTAAAATCAATGCAATATGTTTTTCCGTAAATGTTCCTAACAGACAACAGTGGCTAATCCTTGGCATCAACTGGCAAAATCACAATGTTAAATTATAGTGGAAAGGTCGAATGTGGCCCAATCGAAACTTTTTCATTATTCATCATGAAATGAATTCAATAAATCGCCCAAAAGAAAATACATTTTCCTTAATAATAACAGATTAACAAAACCAAAGAATCTAGGAGAAGTCAATTTTGTGACGGTAATAATTCAGTTTAAAAAAAAAGAACAATATCCACGATGGTGCCAGAGCCTTTCACATCATATCATTTATAGTTTTGAGAAATTGAGATAGCATCCTTTGAATAAAGGTTTATCAAACAAATCAACTCAACTATACATGGCATGGATTCATCCCTACAGGGATCCTATCTATAAATATTGTCTTTACTTATTGATTTGTTTCATGCATAAATATAAATGATCTGCTGCATGACTTTCTGCTCTAAACCCCGTCTGCCAGCACCTGCTCTTTATCTCATAGTTTAGTTTAAGAAAGCGTCCCAGCCCTTCCGAAACCCCCAGACACCAAACAATTCCACTGTTTGTCCCTGTTAAGACTCTCCTTTCATTCTTTCACAGTACACACCGTGTGTCTTGTACCTCTTAACCGGCGAAACTTAACCAAACTGTTTTAATGATCTACGTTCTGGGAGACTCCAGGACTGAAGCAGGAAAACGATGTTAAAACGACGGCACGCTTTCTCCCAGAAACACAACGAGACTGTGCAAACAAGCAGGGTTGACCGGGTCCGCTGCGGACAAAAATCCTTGAGGACGGATTGGGAATAAATCAGCCGGTCTCTTTATTTATAAACAAACACGGCCATGGTCACAGACGGACGAGGTTGCTTGTGGGAAGAAGAAATGATTCACAGCGACTATTCCCAGTGGAAGTGGAAGACATGCACTTTCTTATGACTCAAGATGTCGAACACGTGTAAATATTTAGACCGGACATGAATTGTAACTGCATAAATAAATGCATCCGTGTTTAAAACAACGGCTGAACTCGGTCCGGTCCGGTCGGCCTGCTGACCGTCTCAGCATCCAATGATGCTGCGCACACATCCTCCAGGTGGCACAAACATCCTCCTGTCAATCATCCCAAGTACATCATCAGAAGGGAAAGTGTCCAGATCAAGAGACGTACCTTCATTTTTGCTCTTCCCTCCCTCTTTGGGTATGTAGGCAGCCTGGACAGAGAAATAACAGTGCACGTTTAACCAAGGTTATGCTTATGATTTAATCAAACTAACAACAAAATGGACCTTGCAAAGAGATCTGATCAGAATGTGTGGTCATTATAAAGATGAACATGTATCCCAATTTATTGAAACTCTCTCTCGAAAAAACTCCTAAAACTCATCTTTTCCGGCTACACCTAACTCACTAACTCACTTCTTTTCTAACTACTCACTCTATCAAAAAAAAAAAATATATTTTTTTATATAAATACTTTTTGTAACTTCTCTCTCTGTGTAACTTGGTAACATTGTTGTAGCACTTGTTCACCTATTGTTGTATCGGCTATTTACCGCTTCATTGTCTCCTCGACTATTGTAAGTCGCTTTGGATAAAAGCGTCTGCTAAATGACTAAATGTAAATGTAAATGTTAGTGAGTCAGAGAGGGAGGTGTCAATCACAGAGAGAGAGCCAATGAGCGTTGAGTGCCCTCCTCCAGAGGCGTGACGTCACTGCAGGTGCGAGACTGGCGCAACAGCTCTGAGTGTTGCGTGAGAACCGAGTCCGTCTGCTTCACATCTTACACACTTGTGCCCTACATTACAACAGTGTGCAAGTGTGTGACACTAACACTTGTGCCCTACATTACAACAGTGTGCAAGTGTGTGACACTAACACTTGTGCCCTACATTACAACAGTGTGCAAGTGTGTGACACTAACACTTGTGCCCTACATTACAACAGTGTGCAAGTGTGTGACACTAACACTTGTGCCCTACATTACAACAGTGTGCAAGTGTGTGACACTAACACTTGTGCCCTACATTACAACAGTGTGCAAGTGTGTGACACTAACACTTGTGCCCTACATTACAACAGTGTGCAAGTGTGTGACACTAACACTTGTGCCCTACATTACAACAGTGTGCAAGTGTGTGACACTAACACTTGTGCCCTACATTACAACAGTGTGCAAGTGTGTGACACTAACAAGTGTACAAGTGTGTGACACTAACAAGTGTACAAGTGTGTGACACTAACAAACTCGCATGTTTCTTATGCAAATTAGCTTTGCGTCATCAGTCATGAGAATTAATTAATTCATGCGCGAGACAAAGAACATCGGGCCGGCAGATTATTAGTGTTAATAATCTCATTATAAGTGTTCGTTATTAATGTAAAATAATGTAAAATAATGTAAAATAATGTAAAATAATGTAAAATAATGTAAAATAATGTGTTTTAAGCGTTAAAAGATCTCAGTACATGGCCTTATTAAAGATTTGTGGGAATAAATCAAGTTCAGATTGACACATTTATACCAAAATAATAATGCATTAGACCATTTAAAACAATGCTTTATAAAGAAGTCTTTACAACTTTATATTCTGGTTCTGTCGAAACGTTAAAACTGTGACGTAACTTTGAAGTTATAAATCAATGATAAAAGTTAATCCGCTGTCAGAGGAGAAATAGCGCAAATGTGTGTGCGCTGAATCAATTAGCTTATTAATAAACATAACTAATATAATAATATAATGAGATAAATAATGATGAAATAAATAATGATGAAATAAATAATGAGATAAATAATTAAGAGTTAAATAATAATGAGGTAAATAATGAGATGAATAATGAGATAAATAATGAGATAAATAATTAAGAGTTAAATAATAATGAGGTAAATAATGAGATGAATAATGAGATAAATAATGATGAGATAAATAATTATGAGATAAATAATAATGAGGTAAATAATGATGATATAAATAATAATGAGATAAATAATGATGGTATAAATAATAATGAGATAAGTAATGAGATAAATAATGATGAGATAAATAATGAGATAAATAATGAGATAAATAATGAGATAAATAATAATGAGATAAATAATGAGATAAATAATAATGAGATAAATAATTAGATAAATAATTAGATTAATAATAATGATATAAATGATGATATAAATGATGATATAAATAATGATGATATAAATCATGATATAAATACCTTTACAGCAGACAGATGAAGGAGAGCCGCACAGAATAATTGTATTAAATAAACAACAAAGTTCATGATTGTGAGTTCCAGTTGTGAGTTACAGAACAGTCCGGAGGCTTTGAGATGTCTGGGTCAGAGGAACAATCCCATAATGTCCTTCAAACACCTGCTTTAAATCCACGCATAATCAAGCCCATATAACACACACACACATATATAACACGAGAGGATATATAGGGAGGAACACGAGAGGATATATAGGGAGGAAATCCTGTGGTCCCGCGTAATCCAAGCTCGACACGTCTAATAGACGAGATGAAGAATAAACGAGAAGAAGAAAAGTTGCGCTGATCTGAGGTCAGACCGCTAATCCTTCACTGCTCTGGATCAGACTTTGCCTTTTCTCCTCGTCTTATTTCCGCGTGTGTTTGCTCTCACGCTGATCCATATCGCGCAGAATGTGATAGCGCAGAACGGAGAGATGTCGTCACTCTCTCTCTCTCTCTCTCTCTCTCTCTCTTCTTTCAGCGCGTCTTCTGTTCAATGCGCGAGATCTAGAGAGGACTGCGCGCTGATTGGTCCAGCCGCTCGACGTGTGCTCGTGTCGAGCCAACAGCGCTGTCCAATGCGGGGCCCGATGACAGCGGGTGAAGGTGGGAAAGACATGAATGATGCACCATGAGTCTGCTTCCTAGAACCTTATGCATGTGTCCGAGCATTTATGTTGAATCAACTATGACATTTAAAAAAAAAAGTTGTGCAACTATGCCCAAAAAGTTGGGTTTCTCCAAGCTCTTCAAGTCTGTGGTTGTGAACTAAAGTTATGCCACTATGCCCAAAAAGTTGGGTTTCTCCAAGCTCTTCAAGTCTGCGGTTGTGAACTTGTTTCACACCTTTATAAAGAGCCATTATAGCAGGGTCTGTGCCTACCAGTACCCTCCTTTAAGGAACCTTCGTTGGTATGAAGAATACGCCGTCTTTGAGGATCCGCTCTTGTTGACCTTTATGGCGTTCGGCTCAACAACCGAGCTGACACTGATCGGGTTGTGAACTTGTTTTATACGCGCACTCGGGGTCGACCATAACACACATATGAAGAAATGGTTCCGCATTCTTCGATTGGTACACGTTCGCACGCGTTATGACTGACGAGTTGTGTTTGTGCGCTTGGAAATGTTACATGTATGTGTTTGTACAAATGGGCCCGTCACTCGAACACTCTGAGGTCACCGGCCCTTGGCAAGGCATCGTGTACGCAAAAAACCAATGCTCGGGTGCATAGATGAACGAAAATTTGAGCTCATGTTTGCTCCCCTGGGGCAGCAGGATGCACAAGGGGGTATATCGAGGCTTCCGAGTTCCCATGAGTGCAAGCTGCTGAGAAAATCCAATCCAGTCTGCTGGTACGTGAAGGCTCAAGGATGGCGCCCCTGTTAACGGGAGATTTAGAGGTAGCTTCATTTCCCTTCGAAAATCAGCATGACCTCTCTCATTTTCACACACCCGTCGCCCATGCTCTCTCCAACAGAGATGGGTCACGTCCTTCTCTCCCATAGTGCTCTAAGTCATGCACTTTATTCTGTTACTATGGTTGCCAACCACTTCAACCCTCCTTGTCCTCTTTATGTTCCGTCCTTATCCTAGCTGACTTGATCCTCAAGTGATACGATTAAAAGGCTGGGAAACACCTTACTCTTTGCCATACTTTTGGCACGGTAGAACGGAGCGAAATCTCTTGAACTAGTAAATCACGAACCCTGCTGTGGTTAGAAAACCTTACACGCATGTTCGCCGATAGATCTAGGAAAACAATCAATGGCTCCTCAGTAAAACTTTAATATGTTTTTATAAGAACACTTTGAAAGACGGCTGTCTGTGAGACATCATGGCATAAACTATTGTAAAACTTCTATGACTTGTTTCACACACTGTTTTATTCTTTTTGACCCATGGAGGGCACTGCACAGACATCTCACATATGAGCATGAAACCCAAAACCACACCAATGATCAAAAGAAATCCCATTTGTATTAAAACATACACTGAACAAAGTTGTTCATACTGTGACGTGTTGTATATTAATCATACACAGTTTGTCTGAGCAATCAATAACGCTCACATCATAACTAGACAGTAATTATGTACTGCGTGTATTATAATCAGCCAATCATATACCACAATGTTTTACATTAATCTGTTTTTAAAACACAACTTTAGAAGTGTGCTTTTGAACCATTTCTTTTGGAGGGCAAATATGTTAAGACCAAACTCTTAATTCTGGTACCCGTTGGCCTTTAAACTTTTTTGCCAGTCTTCCATACAGTTCGGGTTTTTGGCATGCATGTGTAATTAATGTCAAACAATGAGCCGTCTGTTGGCAGCCTGTCTGATCAGTGGCCTCTTTGCTTGGTCATTCATTTGGGGAATCTGGGTGGTCTGGTTTGGTTAAAGTTTGGTAATTTTTATAAACTGGCAATGTACCTTCTTGCATCTACATGCATAAGCTTTCGAAGATGCCAACATGACACACCAGACCTGGTCTTTTCACATGTTCATCTCCAAGTTGTAGCACTTGTTCACCTATTGTTGTATCGGCTATTTACCGCTTCATTGTCTCCTCGACTATTGTAAGTCGCTTTGGATAAAAGCGTCTGCTAAATGACTAAATGTAAATGTAAATGTAAGTTGGTTTAAAAGGGATCTTTCCCAAATGTATTTGTTTCTAGCTTGAATTATCTGTTGAATCCTTTACTTTTTCTCTCTGTGTACTCAGTAAAGAACAAACCTGGGGAAAAAGGGCTTGCAATTTTTAGAACAGATTCAGTTGTCTGTGTCTAATGCACATCACTTGCATTTTACCTGACTGATGTCTTTAAATTAGGGCATGGATGTGTATCTGTGTAATGGGTAGAGTGTTGGCGGCCTTGAACTGAAGACTTTAATCTCCTCCTCTATTACATTAGTGATCTTTTCATCGAAAGCCTCATCCCAGTCAAGGTCTGTCCCCCGGGTTTATCTGTCACCTTGTCTAACAGTCTAAGTCTGAGTGTATTATGTCTCTGTAAAGGCTCTGATAGTTACCGACAGAAAGTGGAGGACACACATAGATAATATACACCATAAATGTCCACAAGCTGAAAATGCAGAGTTGTGCTCTAAAATCCTAAAATGAAGTTAAGTGAAATTGGGACAGATGTCAACGGGGACTTATTTCACACAATCGTTCTTAGACCGAACTCATCTACGCCCATAGCACTTGTCTAAATGCTTTATCTACCAACCCACCAACTGCACTTCCTAATCCCAGAGGCCTGTTGGACCTCTTTAAGACGTCTCACATGCTTTCTTTGAAAATATTTAGTCTGGGCCCCGTGTCCAAGGGAGTCACAATGATAACATGAGCGGCAGCAGATCAAGACAGAGCTTGCAGATGCATTGCATAAGAGAAGATCTGAAGGAATCCTGAGGAAGACATGAGGACACACGAGGAACGGTGATCGGGAAGCTCCGTGGGTGGTAAAATGATGTACGGCTTTGGCCTTCTGTAGCGTGGGACTTAATTGAAGAACAACATGCAGGTTCATGTGCAGCGTGAAAGCCTCCCCAGCTTCTGCTGACGTCAGGAACTTGTTAATGTAGGACCTGAGAACTTTAATGAGCCCTGTCAGCATCAACCCCCACACTAAACACACACAGATCTGTTTGTGTATATTATCGAAATTACAACTGTTACGCACAAGCTTACTGATAACTTTCTTCTTGACTTGGTGATCCAATAGATGACATCTTGAACGCGGGTAATATGTTGGGTCATTTCGGGAAGATATCTGGTGGTTTTACAAACCAATAGATCACTTAATCCCACTGGAATATTGTTCGGTTTTAACGGTTAACAGCTAATGACTTATAACAGGGTTCATGATTTTTTTTCTGCATGGCAAATGAAATCCCATATCACAAATACAATGGTAATGTATAATCAAAATGAAGAGAGGCAACAAGATCTGCAAACACAGTTAAGTGAAAAGAAGACTTTTGTTGAACTGTGTGGGTAAACACAGCAGTCTGCTTAAATCCAAGCTTGTGAGAAAGTGCTAGTGTGCAGATTTGTTGATGCACATGATTTGCTTTGCAGTGCTATTAAACAAACATTTGGTTCTTAGATGCAGCAGCCAGTTGAGAGATTTGTGGAGTGCTCAGGATTTGACGCAAATTCTTGCTGTGAAGAACTCTTCATAATCAGGTTGAGAAGCACTGGAACATGGTCTGGTTAGAGTAATGGGCACTAAAAAGGGAATATAAGATTAAGAAAATTAGGTAGATACTGCATTAATATCATACATGGTATGATGTATAATGAATCATTGCAAGTAATTAGAAACTTAAAAAAGTAAGTGCTCTGAACTTTTGTAGACATTTAAATAATGACTGGGCAGTGTGTAGTTTAAAACCAACATTTTTACAATTTAGAGTAAAAGATTTTCCATAGTGTATATGATAAATAAGGAATAATTCATCAAAAATACAAAAAAAAGATACGATAAGCCTAAAGAGACCAAATCGTTGGAAAATGGTGGCACTTGTGCAAATATGAATAAATCAAATGAATTTCTTTCACGCAAGTCATTTTTTAAATAATTTTTTCTATTATTATGTGCATTATCTCATCATGTGTCTTGATTTGAAATAAAAAAGTTGAATCTAACATTACAATGTATTTCTGTAGGTCAATCTTCGCCCTATAGAACTTTAAACTAACACGAAGTTATATGTGAACAAACACTTTGTCTGTATACACCATATATTATGGATATAAACATAGCAAGTTTAATGAAGACACTTAACAGCTGCACCAGTAAGTATGTGTTACTTAAGAGTGGGATGTTCACATATCATGTCTTCCCCGCAGTAGACTTCTGCAATATTTTTCCTTAATGGCCACATAAAATGGCACAGAAAGCATCTGAGTAAATGTTGATTCTTCATTTGGCTAAGACACGCTTAGCAGTGAACAGGCTCTAAAAAATGCAAAATTTGAAAATGAAAGAAATCAAAGTAAAAGTGTCTAATTCAAACCCCATTGGTTTCACAAAGGCAATTTGAAAAAAGGTGCTTCCCAAGCATCCAAAGTGAAATAGCTCCAAACTCTCACCAATGGTTGAGTCGATTTTGCCATGTTGGGCATGTTGGAATAACCAAACGAATAAGCAATGTATTAAAAGTGCCACAGTGTCTACAAATCAGTGAAATAAAGTTTTACTTTGCACAGATTCTGCTCTAAGTAAGAGCATGACAAGGTACTTTAAGAACTAAACAGTTACAACCTTAAAGCATCTGTAACAATTTTAAGGAGCAAGGACACAAAAATCCACGTTGGAAAGTGTCCCTTTATCTTACGCCAATGTACAATGTTCAGTTGTAACCATAATAATGATTAATAATTTCAATAGCAGTGTTACAGAGGCAAAAGATATAGATTACAGCTTTATTAAGTGGCTCAGGAGGAGATAACACTCCAGTAAGGTGTTTAAGTTTATTTCTAACGTGTTGCTCACAATTCAAAAGAATTAGTTTTATAAATATAAAAATTCTGTTGACCCCCCGTTACAGGTCTTACAGCCGCCATAAATTCACCATTGTAAACTGGATCAAGCCAAGTTCCCAGCACTCTCGAGCCAAGAGCACAGATGGTCTCACGGTATACCCAGTGCAAACCACATGCCTGCTTGGAACGGTCAGCAGGATTTCAATTTTCACGTAAATCATTCAGAAATCAAGACATTTGGAAGATCTCAACTGGCAACTTGAAACTGAGTGCATGTTAGATCTCCATTTTTTTGCAGCAGATGTTCCTCATATATTTTAATTGGGGTTTGGGTGATGTGAGGAGAAGGAATTATAGGGTATATAATAAAGTATATAATAAACCAATTTGTATGCATGATCTAACATCACATTGTTTAGTTTAATGTTATAACATTAAAATGTTAACATATCATGACAGCATATTGGTGTAGGTGAAAACTATTTGTAAAACATAATGTGAACATGCAAAAAAGCTTACAGTATCAAGTAAATTTGTGTTTTTTGACCTCCCGTTACTATAAGTTTAACAAGGTCCACGTATTCCGTCACTACTTGATAACAATAGACCACACAATTGTGGGACTCACAGCACATATTGTAACACCATGGGTCGATCAGTCAATTCAGACCATTGCTATCTAAAATATGATATATTTAACTGCAGTTCAACAAACAGAAGACAAAACAACAGCACATTAGACAGAGCATTGTGAACCCAAATGGATAAAAACTATATCCGCACCATGCAGTATCTACTTTGGTATATCTATTTTTTTTATTGGTTCTGCTCGGCTGTTTGGTTTGTTATAGTATTTTGAAATTTGATGGTTTCATGCAAAAGACCTTTGGGGTGTACAAACTATCTAACTAGTTTGACAGGTGACAGATAACTTTATGAAATTGGATGCCGCATTAAAACTAGGGATATTCCAATACTTAAGTGTCTTCACTGGTACAGAAAGCTCTTACTTCAGAAACAGTGATATATACAGCTGATACTAGCCACATAAAGTAAATATCTTTATATATGTAACCGCATTTTACTTTTAAACAGAAGTGATGATAAAGGGGCAGCAGGATGTGTAACTTTTCTTCAAAAATATATTTGCTTTCAAAACAATTAACAAAGATATCTAAATCCAAGATCATCCTGACAAAAAGAATCAAGCTTTTCTTGTAATGAGTTTATTAAAAGTTAATATTACCAATAAATCCATAGGTGTGTTCTCTATTGATAAGTATACATATTCATTTGTATATGCACAAATACACAAATGAAAATATATGTTTAACATGAAGCTCTTTCATTACTTTCCTTTGAAAAATACTGCATGAATGAATGAATGAATGAATGAATGAATGAATGAATGAATGAATGAATTAGTTCATTAAGTAGATACAACAATTAATTGTATTGCTCTTTCCTCTCCTTTATATTTGGCATTTCCTCTACATCTACTTTATATACCGTCCTCTTTTCCATCAAAGTAAAAGAAGTTACCATTGAAAAAAATATTTTAAGAGATAAAAATATAAGATGATACTAGTAGGGTTTGTATGCGAACACTTTACTCTAGTTGTACATATAATGTAAAAGAAATGCACATCTTTGATTGTGCTTTATTTTTTATTGCTAAATTTCTTTAAAGCAACAAGTGCATGTGAGTCTTTATCGTCCACCAAAATGTTCCCAAACTTCGATTCCATAAACAGAAGAAACATTTACAGAAGAGTTAAAAATAAAAATCAATAAGACTTTGAGCTTAATTCAGAAAAACCATAATAGAACATTTTAGTTACTTCCGGGATTTCCATCTGAAATGTGAGCAAAATTGAAACCCCTGTGGATGGGTTAATGTCAGGCCAGCTTCTCTTAAGAGAAGACCACTTTTTTGTCCAAAAACGTATTTGCTTTGGAAGCCATAAACACAGCTATCTAAACCAAGATTATCCAAGCATAACAGTTTCAACTTTATTAAAAAAGAAGCAATCTCTTCTAATAATGTGTACATTTTAAAGTATATATTCCCTTAAAATCTATATAACATGTCAAATGTTCAATCAGGGTGGCTGTAGTGGGAAAACATTTTAGGACGATGTGCAGAATTATGAATGTGATTTGAAATGAATATCTAACAAATAAAAAACTTACAATAACTGTGTTAACTTTTTGATAGAAGTATAAAAAAAGGTAAAAGCAACCAAGAAAGTTTCCATCAGAACAAGATGTTCAGATAGTTGACCACCCTGATAGCAATAGAAACCGCCACAGGACTCTTTATTCTGGGTATCACAAAAGAGGATAATGTTTTCAGGAATAAATTATTGTTTGGTTACCCACATTCTTCAAAATATCATATTTTGCGTTCTGCAGAAGAAAGACATACAGACCGCGATCTTCTCAAGGCCTGTCCTGTGCCCATTACGAATATGGTCTACCAACCATGGAACAAACCCACCACAGTGGTTGATGGTAATGGTTATGCAGTCAAGCACCATGGCAAATCATAATGCACAAATGATTTTAAACATTCCTTTCTCTCTGACCCATGATTGCATTTACTTAAATGAAAGGTTAATGTTTGCACCCCAACTTACCATGATGATTTTTGCTAAGCATGTGACCGCGTTTAGGAAAACACAGGTGGGACAACAAAGCCGCCAAATGTAGCATTGTCCCATCATTCAGAGGAGATTATGCAAACAAGAATGCTAGTCACTTGTCACCTGGATTTCTCTTTTCTTTGAGGAAGATAAGCTGAGATTTGCTTGAATAAATAAGCGTCTTTGCAATGTAAGCAGATCGCTACTTGGCCTCCATTCAGCTTAACAGCAGGAAGGGGCATGTTAGGATAGGATTAAGGGAATGTGGGGGAATGAAAGGAGATAAGGAAGTGCTTTCCAACCACTCCATTAGATTTCATTAATGTCTTCCATGTCTTTACTGATTCACTATTCTTCAAGCGACACCTCCCTCCTATCTGTTAAACCTTAAAGATTTGCATAAGAGAAGTGCATTTTCATAAAATACAGTCAAATCGCAGAATAGAAAGTTTGAACACAGCAGTAAGTCTGTATTTGTCAAATATTTCATTTTGTAGAATATATGTGGTAAATATCTTCCCCTTTACATGAAAATTTGTAGAGTCAGATTATGCCGGTTTCTGCTGATTCTCGGTAAGATGTTTGGGACGGCTGTTCAAGAAGTTTAAGACCATAGGCACACGACCAGGAGACACGGAGCCAACCGAGGAATCAGCCCAGGTCATTAAGGGCTTCTAGTTATCCACTTTATACACTCTGCTGGGGTACGCTTTTGGAAACCCCGTTCTAAATGGGCCTCCACCTAGATCCTACGACCAGTTAAGAAAGGTGGTGTCCAATGATGTCTACCCATCAAAGAAACAAAAGTCACTCGGAGTCAGCGTTAGGGTCAGAAAAACAAGCTCTCTATTTTCCAGATTCAGTTTTGGCATTCAATAACAAGAAATCAAAGATATTTGAACGTGGTAGACATGATGAACCTAGTCAAACATGTCAGTAACATTGGTGTCTGGATGCAGGTTGGAAACACGAGGACGTGGATAGAGAAGCTGTGGTTCCAACAGCTACACATGTAGTTGTAGTAGTAGAAACAGTATTCAAACCGTAAGGTACAGTCGGGATTTTTGTGTCCAAGCGCAAGATCACTAAAGCTCCTTCGGACATTGCACAAACTTTAAGGTTATGGGCAGGTGCCCATTAGGCTATGAGTTAAAATCAAAAGAAAGAAAAAAAGTTTGATACCAGTGTTGTTAAGAATATCATGTTTGACAATTTGAACCCATGATTTTCCGAGATTCACTCAGATGCAAGTGTGGCCAATAACTGGCAACAGAACTAAATGGAAACTCATACTGTTTGTTGAGTGTTGGTTCAAAGCCAAAACTTTAGCTTCAAATCAATCAAATGTCTTTAGACATCCAAAGCACCAGCACTGAACCAGGAAGAGCAGTTCTTCAGTAAAACAAACCATTGCCGGGCAAGAAATAAGAACCAATTCAATCAATGGCCTAGGGATGACTTATGAGGAATAAGGTGCTCATTTACTGGAAGGGTGCTTCTTCCACATATGTTGGGTTATCTTTCCGGGAAAAAACGAATCATATACTGTGATGTAAGACTTGGGAGCTGTGGGGTTCTCTAGCTCCAAGCAATGGCACATTAATCTGGCACCTGATTCATGCTGGTAGAAACGGGCTATAAGGGAACATCCAAGGGATTTTTAATGATTAAACCTAGATGATCACAATACATACTCAGAAAAGAAAGCAGAGAAAAGCTTATAACCGATATTAACAAACTAAACCTATAAAATATAAAATATATTTTTGTTTCTAATTTGACGGCATTTGATTGAAGCGATTTATGACCTTTTTTCTTATTTTAATCCGTAATTTTCCATTGTTGTTCTGTGTTAACATGACCATATTAAACCCAGAGACTATATTCAGTGCTAAAGCCTTTAATAATTTGATGAGTTTTAGAATACCGTTTAAAATGCTGTGTAATTCACAATGCTTCTTGGGAATCACTTTAAGACTGCATTTTTGTCTTTAAATATTTAATTCATTTCATTGAAGTAATACAGAAAATTCAATAAATGTTGAATATTTTATTAAGTTAATACAACGCACATAAATCATTTTTACAGTGTCTATTGTCCTACCAGGAAAAAATAAATAAATAAAAAGGATAGTCAGGATAAAGGTCTCTGAAAAGAAAGTTGAGCTCAGTGATCAGGGCATGGCGCTGGCCATGCCTTTTTAGAAAAAAAAATTCCACGAAATTACATTGTTTTAATATAATGTCTCTTAAAAAAGCGATATTTAATCGTGTGGAAACACTGTACATGATAAAAACGTAATAAAAACAACAACCCCTTTTTGTCAGTGCACAGAATCAAATGTAAAGTATACAGCAATTCAAATCACCTATAAGTCTGAGCTTATAGAAGCTCGGAGAGAATCATCAATCATGTCAGAAACTCATAATGCTCATTATAACATACGAACAAACAACATCCGTGAAAATGTTGTGTTATTAAATCTGCGCAAGGAATGGTGTGATCGTATTTTCTGAACCGGCAGTAAGCCAACAAGAGGAAAAAAGGCGAAGATGGAGGTCAGATATAGAGACTGCTAGACACATGATCCGTGCCCTGATGAAATATATGTTTGAGTCTGTTCACTGATAAAGTCTCTGTGTGATACAATCACTCTGATGCTGTAATTCATAATATGCAATTGGACCCCATTTGTAGCCTAGGTTTCTGTTTAAGACAAGTCTGGTTAATGTTTACACCCTGTCACAGCACCCAGCACCATTAAAACCTTCGCAACGGCTACTCTTTGCACTTCAGATCAGCCTGCTGTTTATGGTGCGAGAAATAGCAAATCTGCTGATAAAAGTCTGATAAAAGTCACGGGTGTCAAAATATCAGGGAAGAAAAACATGTTTACTCTGGCAGGACTTGTCTTATATAAGAGCTGCTCGGTTTGGTACGCTCCCTCCTCTTGTGTAAGCAGTCCCAACGGAATATCTCTCCTCTTGAAGTAATTAGAAGTTCGCATTAGCCGGGCCCACCCTGAGACCCGATGGATGTCCAATGGTACCCCTCCCCCGGCCTGGTGACCTCTCTTGGGTCTGATCCTCCCCAGGCCGCCGCAGACCACCAGAGCACATTACAACGTTTAAAGGGTTGGTAGAGGGAAGCAGCGACACTGATTGAGTGTGGATATATTTGTGGACGGGACACGGCCAACATGTAAACACCATCCATCACAATTAGTGTCTGCTTCAGTAACACCCTTACAGATTGATACCCAAACATGCACAGATCAGGTGTTATGTGAGTGATTCTTTGAATAGTGGCATGCTTGACTTCTGGATTTGTTGAGTTATTGTTTAACGATTTTATTTATAAAGTTTTAACGTCTATTGTGGATCAAAGATCTAAGCGTGGTTTTGATTCATTATTAGTTAGATCAATTATTTTAGAAAAGTATATAATCCAAGTGGTGCAAAAATGTTTCTGTAATGAGTTATTCTCCAGTACAATTTGAGAAAGCTCTATAGTCCCAGTGGTACTTATGGTGCTAGAATCTGATTGTTGTTATTTATAAAATTTCTTTTTAATTTTTTAGGAGAAAAGAATTTAAGAATAAAACTCATTTTATAGATTCTATTACAGCGAATGAAAACTGCACATATTATGCAATATCAACAAAAAGTACATGAAAACAGCATGAATGCAAGCTTGTTAAGGACAATAGACACTGTAGGAATAATGTATGTGCGTTATATTAGCTTAATAAAATATTTAACAATTATGGAATTTTTCAATAGTTAAATTCAATAGTTAAATTTGAGATAATTACATTTGCGCATTCTTGTACTTACATGTCCACAAAATGTATTTAAAAATATATAAGCTTTAAAATCTCTTTTTTTATAAATTGTTTGATGAAAACAATTTATAAAGCGACCAATAAAAAAAAAGAATTCCTCATATTTGAAGAAGGACTGTTTATTTAAAATTTTGGTCTTAAGATATAGAGTGGTCAAAAAACGTTTAGTATCCAAGGTTTTTGAAGATTGCTAAGGTTTCCTCGAAACCCCTCCCCCAAATACTAGAGTTCATCTTCAACTACGGTCTATTCAAATTCAGATTCATGGAATGTGCTTCCAGATGATTGCTGGGACTCACTGTGAGGTGGAAAAACTAAAGTGACACTGAACCTCTAATCTTAAGCTGGTCCAGACTTCTTAAGGATGAATTTAATAAATAACTTCATAAAATGCCTCCTAATTACAGTTACCGGCACAGTTGTAAACAGAAGTGTAACCTATTTATTTGTATTTAATTAGTCATATCTTGTGCAGATGAATGTATTTTGAATAGAAACAGGGTACTGTTCCATTTTTTAAATCTGCCATCATTTACAAAAAAACAGTTACTTTCACAATTTTTCTCACTGCCATTCCTCCTGCTTACAAACCTGTAACAGATCATCATGGACAAGTGTTTGCAGGATAAAAGTAAACAGGTTTTATTGAAACAACAGATAAGAAATGTAGCCATACATACTTATGGTATTTTGTGTACGCGGCGTGAGGAAACCTATGGATGTGCTGCAGACTTGGAAGGAGATTGTTGGAAAACTTTAAAATACATTCGAAACAACACTTACAGGACACAAGAACATGAAACTCAGAAGGTAAGTGTATGTTTAGGGATTGAGACCAGATACATGGTTATAGACCTTCGCGATTTATTCAGAAGCCCTTGCTCCTTATTTTCTTCATTACTTCTTTGCTGCAAATCAGTGCAAGCTTCTTGTAGGCTTCCACAATCTGACCTTATCTTTCTAGGGTGTCTTTGGCTATGAATCGAGGTTTACAGACAAGACGGAGCTCTGTATGATCCAGGTAATGCAATGAGTAATCCTCTGTCACCAATCTATCAGGCGATGTACATATAGCAGTCACGAAGTGCCACCCCAGGGAATGGTGCAGTGTGAAAAAAGTGTTCTGACGACCTTAAATTTTAGCAAACTTAACTCTGCATTAAACGGACGTGAAGGACTAAAACCCTTTATCTTCTTCTGTCATCGTCATTCAGGTTCTCGGGCACCACCACCTCTCAGGATCTGAAGTGGGACACTCACATAGACTCTATTGTGAAGAACGCCCAGCGGAGACCGTACTTCCTTCATCTGCTGAGGAAGTGGCACTACTCTTCCCATACTTCAGGAACTCGACTTATCCAGAGTGAGGTTAAGTGCTTGCAAAATCCCTCTGGACCGGATTTTGCAAGCACACTTTCTGTTTGAACTGTTACAGCCTAACGGGTGATACAGAGCACCGGGCACAAAAACAGCCAGAAATATTATATAGAAAGGTGCGAGCACACCCGGCAGTATAGTTTATTCTGATTCTAAATGCAACATTACACGCCGAAATGTAAAAGCGTTTTATTTATGTTTTGGAGCACTATGGGACCAAGGATAACAGAAATCATGCAACCCTTAAAATCTGCAGTGTGTAAAATGTAGGGGCACCTTGGGGTTGCAAATTGCAAAAGGAAGGGAGGATGGCAGATGACAAAAATGTAAGGGGCCCAGATCTGTATGCAGATAGAAATGACTCATGTGTGAAATAAATCATAGCGGTTCATTCTGTACGATTTTTATGCTTCCGAAGACATAATTATGTATATTACATAACATTTCCTTCAAAAGATCCTGCAAAATATTAAAATCTAACCTTTGCTTATACACACATGTTGCAGTTGGAATGCAAGTGATACTGTTGCGATGTTAAACACTGTAAACAGATCTCTACGCGTGACGGTTAAAGATGCGATAACACCATAAGCAATGCTGTTAACAGCGACTTTAAAACCACATTATTTAAATGTAGAAGTAGAAATTGCATTGTCATTGGCTGTGAATTATCTAAAGAATTATCACTAAGATTCATGAGTCCGGTCTGTGGAGTTTAATGAATAAGCTAACCAGTAATAGTGCACAGGGATCTGTTTAAATTGGTGTATCATTAGACAGGAAAAGAACACAGATCATGATGATAGTTTGCTCATTACAGGGTATAAACAAGGCTTGGTACGTTTCCTGTTTTTACCCCTAAGGTTTACTTTTCTCAACACAAAGATATTTGGAAGAATGTTATCAACTGATAATTCTGCGTTGTTATGGACAACTACACTAGAATTAAAATGGTCATCAAAGGTCCCTTGTTTGCTATTTTTAATTCTTCAAAATATCCTTTTCGGTGTCCAACAGTTGTTATGTGCACTAACATACTGGAGGAATTGCGTGTTGTTGTGTGTGTGGTTTGTTGGCTCGGTGTATGTTTCGACATGTTCCATTAAATTCACAGCGTGTCACTCTCAAGCAAAGAAGTGAACTCTGGTTATCGCTTTCATCAGTTCATGATGTACAATCGCATTTCATCATCTACTTTAAATGCCAATATTTTCCAACGCCACTGGCTCATGCATCTGATCCTTCTACTTAATTGTAATTTCGTTATTTCCGAAACGTTCCTTGTATTAACAGTTTTTACTATTGTCTGTTAGTTATTTATCCGTTTTGTGATTGTTATCTGTGGAGTCGCATTTCCCATTCTGTTCTTTTTCTTCCAAGTCTAGGAAGGAGGGAGCAAGTCATGTGACATGCATTTGGCACCAGGTAGGAATGTTTATTGTGTAGACGCACAAGTTTAGGAGACACGGCTCCCCCATAGGTTTTGTCAGCTTTTTGGATTAGTTAGTATAGATTAGTTAGAGTGCATTCATCCACTATCTTCCCTCCTATTTTCTGTGTGTTTTTCTCTTGACTGTACATTTTTTACTTTTTTATTCTATTTATTTATTAACACTTTTTCCACCTTTTAAACCATACAATAAATGTTTCATATTGAGCGAGCTTGTTTTCAGTTCCCTTTCTTTATTTCCCACATCACTGTCTGTAAAGCACGAGGATGTAATGGATGTGTTTTACTGAAGAGATGCTTAAGTCCGACCACTCTGTCATGAAGGCCAGATTTAAGTGAATGATCGTGGAGCTCAACCAGACTGACCATCAGGTTTTGGTCATTACTCTAGTAATGGCCCTTTTCCATTGATAGCTCTGTTTGGCCGGGAGGTCAAGTCAACACAGCTGCAATACGGGAAGAGTTTTTTTCCTTTTGCTCTAATATGTATTTTCACCTGTTACACCTTTCCGAATCTTCAAGGTGTAGTTACAGAGTAAAAGAAAGATACTTGAGAGCCACATTTTCAACCATTCTTGAATTCATTAATACAAATGTTTTTATTATTGCATGCATTACTAGCCTTAAAGCTGGGATCGCTGAAATAATGGTGCATGACCGTTGACCTGCCCCATTGAATTTTGCAACATCCCTTAACATATTCAATTTTTCGTCCCGGAGGAAAATTTGGTCTATTACTTGTCAGTACATGCCAAATAGAATCATTTTTACATTTGCATTTACTCATTGGCCGACACATTTTTTCAAAAGCGACTTATGTGCAGTTACAAGTATGAGCACTTCAGTCATTGTCTGGAAGCACTGAGATTTGATCCCGCGACCATTTGCATACAAGAACAACTCTCCAACAACCAGACTTTATTAACCCATATGACATTGCATATTTGGTGGTAACCCAAAACCTAAAATTGCTTATTTTACAAAACTAATTTTTTTTATCTATCTTCCCAGATGATAAGATCGAATTTTGAATCATTTTAAACCAAAAAAAAAAACATTATAAAACAAAGGATTAAAGCTTTTCACAATTAAACTAATACATTTCCAATATGTTGGAAAGGGTTCTAGTGTCATTTTCTGCATTAAGCATTTTTATTAAAAATTGCAATCCATCTGAACAAATTGTAAATTGAGGGTTTTTTCTTGTTGTATCTTGTTGTAGTTGTTACTAGTGTTCTTTATGGTTTCTACAGATGTAACGCAATGTGTCTATGCAAGCATCATAGCCTTTGATATCATCAACAAGACATATGGAAAGCATTTTCATCTTTGATCGAGATTATTTGGAAGACAAGCTTTTTTTTTCCTGTAAACAATAAGGAGGCCAACTGCAATAAATCTAAAGGTTCTCATTGCCTTCCAAAGAAAATGTTTTCATTTCCAACAGTTATACCTCATTGAAATCTATCAATTATCCTGCTGTTTTACAGTAAGTGTACTGCTCACTTAAGGATCATTCAAATCTAGGCTTTCCACTTAAAAATGAACCATGAAGACCGCATATTCAGGCCATGACTGAATTATGACCAGTTCGAGTGTTTGAGTTGTGGTCCCAAGGTTGCTGGTTTGATATTCGGTGCCAGCAGGGATTGTAGGTGGACATGTGAATGACCAGCACTCTCCTCGACCTTCAATACCACGACCTTGAGCAAGGCCATGTTCCCCGCTACTGCTTCCTGCAACCACCCAGCAAAAAGGCTGACCAGTGCTCTGGGTGTGTGTTCACAGCGTGTGTGTGTGTTCATTTACTGTGTGTGTACACTGGGGGGACGGGTTTAATGCAGTGCACAAATGCCAAGAATAGGACACAATACTTGACCATACTTCACTCACTCATGGTTCTACGTCCATACATGGCTTGCACATACGTTTACTTCAACCCCCCCAAAACTGGAGATAGGTGTTAATCAATTTTATTGAATTCTTTTGTCCTCTTCTTTTTTTAAGGGGCACTGGGGTCACAGAATTGAGATGATTCGTGTAATAGATGTTCTGTAATGCATAGCGGGCATCAACTCTTCATGCGCATGTGTTAACTTGATTTGACTTATTCAAGCAGGTCAAGAGACAGGGAGATCATGATATTATTTTCACTACACTCATTTGTCTCATATTGCTTAAGTCACGTCTTGGTGATCTCCGAAGAAGCTGAAATGAATAAAGGGTCATATGGACCAATGTGTAATTTATGAAAGCATGACTTTGCATTTATAAGACACTGGGTATATTTCGAGGCTATGTGTCTTGTCACATTGTGGATGATCATACATAGATGACTAAAGAATTTGTCATACAGTTGAAAGTGCATCGGGGAAGATGTGTCTGTGGGGCAGGCAGTGTTATTCATTTAGTCAAGGAATTTCGGCTAAAACCACATTTGCTTCACCGAGAGCTGATCACATACATCTGTGTGTGACTGATGAACGGACAGTGATAAGCTGTTTAAATGACAAACACGGGTTTTCTGTGTCAAAGTACAAACTGCATATTAGTGCCCAGATTCCAAGATGACAGATAGCAGATTGAACTAATCGATAAAGCATGGCACTTGAATTTAAAGTGGTGTACAGTGTTACAAATTTGCCTATAAGGTGAACATAATTTCCCTATAGGGAAATGTTTTACCTCTACGGTCCTACATTATATATACGTTTTATAATTTCGGTTGATAGCAGACATCCTGAAATAAAATAAAACATATCAGTCTTATTTCACCTTGTCCAGAAGACAAATTGGGGAAAGGTGGTACAGTTTACCCCACTTTTACACGAAACATGTGGCGGTGCGCTGGTTTGTTTATGTGTAATGCGTGAGGATGTCATCTGAGCTGGGCTGAGCGAAACTCTCCAGGTAAAGAGAGACTGATGCTGCTCCTGTGGGACTTGCTGTCTTATAAAAGCTGTTTTCCCCACAAATCACTCTTTTACCGAGGAGTAAACCCTTTTATTTTACAACCCACAAAGTTTGATGTCTTCTGAAAGACTTGAAAGTTGGAGTGTGTCGGAACCATTTACAAACTGTGATGCCTTGAATTATAAAATAAAATGACATAGATAGAACAGTTCTTTCCGGTCCTGGGACATTCGACAAGAGACATCTATATCTATTCGGCACTTAAAAATATAATACGAATATATGGCACTCTTAGCTGTGTGAAAGAGCATCATCACACTCCTATTCAAGCCATATTGCATTAATTAATAGATTTTTACTTTTATGCGCCAGCATTGAATTGATTTGATCAATTGTCATTTTTTGACCAAGTTATACACCATCAATAGGCAATACTTTATTTTACGGTGCCCGTGTTTGATATCTTCAACGATCAACTTCTAACATGTGTAGTCCATAATTTATAACGTTTAATATTATTTTGTGTGATAAGAAATTAAGCAACACATCTGCCTATTAAAAAAAGTGTGAGTCTTTGTTTTCCATGCTGTTTCTAAAAATCACCTTTTTACATTTTCATAGATTTATGTTGCCACTTTTACATCTACGTTAATTGTATTTCTACTCTTAACCAACACAAAATATAAAAAAGGATTTTGTTCTCATTCTGCTCTAGTGGGCACACAACACTAGACGATGGTCTGGATCAGGAATGGACGACTTATATAATAACGAGGGTTACCATGTTTTATCATACCTGGAGGCCTTTATTAATCCACAGACATGTTTTACGATATCCTTTGTTTGTGATATTGAAATAAGGATGTGTTTTCGGACGGCTCGGCTTTTTTTCCTGAATAATGGGGTAAATGAATTTTATGTGGGCCTTTGTGCTCGTATGAATGAATGAGGACAAAGACTTGGGCACATGAAGTCTAAAGATACCTATGAAGTGTGAAAAAATAAATAGAGAATGTGAGCGTTTTGTAAAGATAAGATGGGGGCTCTATAGGGAGTGATTAGGAGCTCAGTGGGTTTCTGGGGCAGTTGTGTGTATGTGTGCGTGCATTCACCAGAACCCTTCTTAGACTTCACCAGGTCACCTTCTGGGTCAAAAGGACAGAGGTCAGGACAGGGCATGCCTGCTACAGCTAATTACACGACAGCTTATATCCTCCCCTATGACCACAGACAGAGGAAAGGGGATTATGGAAATATGCAGGAAAGTTATGAGAACACCCAATAGAGATTTCCACAATGTCGGAGTCCAGGCTGAGGAAAAGAATCACTGGAGAACCTGTGTCCATGTGTTTCACTTTATAAAAGAATTTAATGGTTTAAAATTATATTGTGGTTCATGACATTTATATTATCCTAAATGAAGTGTCAGTCAATAGATGGCATTACCTTATATTAATTTAATATAAATTTGTACACGCTTTCAAACCCGTTCACTCATGCAACCTTATAGGTCTTTTGTTTCTTTTCAACTATACATTCTATATGAAGGTTCTATGAAGCGTTTAGTGTTTATAACCTTTAGTTTACCTCGAATGTAGGTATAAAAGGTATAAAACAATGAAACATCCTAGCATTTATCAATTTAACCCAATGATTAGGTTATTTCATATTTTAGCAAAACACAGATGAAAAGAATTAATCCTTTTTAAAGAAATTACAGTATCTATGACATTATAAATTATAAGTTTATATTATTACTTTGAATCGGTAAGTACAGATTAGTTTGTGATCCTAAGGTGGTTCCCATTTCTTTAAGAAATGTGGTTAATTTCATTAAATGTGGTCTTTACAAGTGAATGATTCTCTCATATTATCCCCTGATGGGCCATCCTGACAGCATCAATCAACCTCAGACAAACTAACATTTTACATTTTACCATGTGTTCAATGTTTCAGCTCAGCTGTGTTTAGGCAGGGTCCTGTTCTAACTCAACTGTCCATTCACAAACACTGCCTGCACTGGCATTTCCTTGTAAAGGAGAAAGTTTTGGCCCAAGATCTTTCTTTCCCTAAAAGACTTCATTAAGACAGTAGGTTTTATACAAATCCTGAATCCTGATCTCTTTGACCTCTCCATTATTTTGTATTTAAAACCTTGAGTCAAACTTCTTTATAAACTACAATCTTCATTGAAACAAAAATATGCCAGTGACTTAAAATAATCGCAATTTATAGACATCTGATGTTAACCCTTTCAAACTTAAAGTTTTCTTTACACTAAACCTTGGCAAACGGCAAAAGTACAACAACTGAAGTGGATAATGTGTCACACTGATGCCAGTAAGCAGATGAGTCATTGAAACAACTGTTGTTGTGTTTTAATCATTTATTTTGGCCCAGAAGGCTTTGGGTGGATCATTATATTGTGATTATTGCCTTTGCACACAGCTCCTCTGGGATTGTCACTGGAATCATATTTTATTAGATTATTGGATAGATGGTACAAACGAATGTCAGTACTACTTTGAATTTACGCAATACACCACGGTTGGCTCCAGCCAGAACAATACGACAAGTATTTACTATTCCTATGGCCTCTGTAATCTCTGATTCACATTGTCAAACATGCAAACAATAGAATCAATACAAAGGTTATCACTGCTCACAATGAAATAACACAGATGTATATGTTTGTCTGCATCTGATATGATCCCACTGCATCTGGCTAATCGGCCACACAGGGCGATAATAGTAACTAAACACACCCCTCCCTTTAAATACTGCCCTCTACACACACACACGCACGCGCACGCACGCACACACGCACGCACGCACACACACACACACACACACACACACACACACACACGTCCTTTACATATTGCATAATTGCACAGCAGTTGTTGATTATTGTCTGACGTAAGAGCTGCGTCGGAGGCAGTGAGTCACGGTTGAAGGAATAGACACTTTCCCTGCAGTCCATCTGCCAAGCCGGGTCCCCCCCTATAACGGGCCTTCAGCCAGTAATAGAGAAAACTACAACATCAGCTGGTACAAGTGTGGATCCTAGGCAGGAGAGAGGTGGGCGCTAACAGCGTAGGGGTGATTTCAAATCACGAGCCTCTTTCTCACCTCTGTAAAATATCAGAGGTGAATAAAACAGCTGCTACTGAGAGATCACATCCGGATCAATCTCTTTCAATATCATAATTATTATTAATATGATTAATATTAATATTGGTAAATAAGGGGTACTTGATTGTGGCAGAAGAGTAAAAACATCCTGCACCCACACACAAAAACACACCCTGTCCTACTCTCCTTTGACCCAGTGCCTTTGCTTTTCAACACAGATATCAATATAAACGTATATGGGTTTAATTTAGGGCTACTGGATCAGAGTTCATATGAAGATTCATCAACAAAGCATTTGTTGTAAAGGGCATGACGTGTGATTCATACCGCTTTGTTGTTTCAGCATTCATTCAGAGAAATTGGACAAACATGAACCTGTTCACATATCCACCCTTTAATGAAAGACAAAGAAATGAGGCATGGAAATTATGATAATTATTGTAAACACATATATACTGGAAACAACCGAGAGCTCTTCTAGAATCCCCTGTAACCTTAAAACCTGCATTTTCAACCAAAAAAGGATTTGTCGAATGTATGTAAGCAAGGACTGTCAAGAGGTTTCACACATATAAGATGAGCGTTTTAAAAGAACCAATTAAGTTATTTACAAAATAAAATCAGGTTAAGTTAACAAAATGCTTTTGAGTAAATTTGATTCAGATTGTATCAATCATTATAAGTTAAGGAGAGGTATCATGGTGTTTCATGATTATAAGTGCTTTATCCGAGTACATTAACATTAACACAAATATGTCCCAATCTTTACTTGGATTCACTTACAATAACGGTTAATTTTAAAATGTACTGCCTAAAAGCTGCACTACACAAAGCTTGCTTGGATATATAATTCGCCATTAACCAGACATGTTGAATTAACTTATATTAAGTTAATGTAACGATATGCGGAGCCAATGTAGCTTGATGAAGATGGGCGTGACTTGCTTTCATTTTGGTTTCTTGAAAACAACGCTTTCCGCCGCATTTTGTATCATCTGCAGAGGTTGAGTTGTGCACATTGGTAGTCCAGCAATTAGAGCATTGCAGAAGTCCAGCCTGGAGAGGAAAGGTCTGATCTTATAACATTATTGGTGAAGTTTAGCTGATCGTCGATTACTACTCCCTAAGTTTCTGGCTGTCCAAGAGGGCATAATGGTTGATGATCCTAGTTGAATAGAGAGGTTGTTATGGGTCTTTTGATTGACGGGATTGACAAGAAGTTCAGCTGTAGTTGATGGTTCTTCATCCAGACCGAGATGTCACTTAGAGAGACTGGGCCAAAATCACCTGATGTTCATTGTAGAGCTGCACTTGGTCCACATAATAGAGATTGTAGAAGCCATGCTTTCGAAAGACTGATCCCAATGATATCATTTAGATTGAGAAGAGCAGTGGTCCAAGCACCGAGCCTGAGGTACACCCTGCTTAGTTGTTGCAAGTCCTCCCCACGAAACTCTGAATGATCTACCTGAGAGGTAAGACTGGAACCACTTGAGGTCCGTATCGGAGACACCCATTGTCTTGAGAGTTGAAAGGAAAATGCAGTGGTTAATTGTGTCAAAAGCAGCTGAGGGTTCCAGTAGTATGAGAACGGTAATGTAGAGGATGCCCTTTCCAACCTTAGGTCTTGAACAACTGAAAGCAGTGTAGCCTTCGTGGAGTATCCCGTCTTGAAGCCTGATTTGTTGCTGTCCAGAAGGTTGTATAAGAGGAGAGTTGATCGAAGATGACATGCTACAGGGTTTTGCAGATAAGGGGCAGAAGGGATGAGTTTTTTGTCTACTGTCACTCTCCAAAGCTGCAAACATCTTTATCTTTCAAAGAAATCAATTATAAAGTCAGTAAAACTTGTTTGCCCAAAAATCAAATGCATATTTGCTTTGATCACTCATCTTACCCAACTGTATTTAACTATGAGGAATGAAGTATAAACCTAAACCAAGGTTCAAAAGAAGATGTAGGGCGTCTTTCAATGAGGTAGTTCAACGTTACTAGTCGGACTAATTTATTTCTATAATTTATTTCTTATTTCTCGTTCTTAACCAGAAGCCCCCGGAGTATACTTTTTTGGGGGATAACGTAAGCTGAGCATTGCATTTACTCTGTTTTCAGAAATGGGACATTTCAGTCGATAAGCTTTTGTCTATGAGTAGACATGGACACACAGTTTAAATATAGGTCCATGGAGAGCATGTGACATCACCGTACATGAAGGCCAAGTGAATCATGCCAACTGTGTGGCAAAAAAACAGTTACTCTCCGCCCGAAATCTAACTTGAAAGAATTATTGCACAATAGTTTGTACAAAAGCGAAAATAACATGAGCTTTTTTGACACTCTCCGGTTTATTGTTTTTGTAGAATCACACAATAATAATGTTTCCAATCTACTTTGTACCCCTTTATATTTTAAGTAAATGTAAAGTTTCCCAGCATTTATTAAAAACCAAGCAGGATAAAAAGAACTGGGGCACACACATGAATAATTACATGAAATTAGCTGGCCAAAAACAAATCTAGTTTACTTTTAAGATAGCCTTCAAATATCATGTTATGTAATTATGGTATAAATCTGTAAAATCATATTACAAAAGAGCCCCAAGGGACCCTTTCCTCATTTTACATTTCCTTTCTGTGTTTGTGTGTTAACAGAAATCAAATGTCCTGGACTTCAGCAAACGCCAGGACTGCAGGCATCCAATTACTTCCTCTAGGAGTTCCCAAGACTATATGACCGGTCAGAGTACACTGACATGTACTGAGCTGGGCCTCAAAGAGTCAGGAACTAAAACTAGGTGTTTAACTGATGGGACAAGATGCGTTATTTGATGTTTATCACATTAACGTATAGTTGATGACCAAAGGTCAGGACCTTTAAATAAATATTACATTATTTCAGGGACTAGCCACCCCATGGTGCAAGCCTAATACTGTTGCTTATCATTTTTTTCATAATGTAAATTCTTTCCAATACACAAATGAATGTAAAAACCAAGCCATGTTTGCTTTTAAATGACAGAAATCCATGTGAGTAAGAACAACTGTCATAACCAAAACTCGAATAGATGCATAATTGATGTATAATTGATATATAATGCCCACACCAGAAAACTGTCACTACGCATGAACAGGTGCACAAGCTTTTGTAAAGAAAAAAGGGTTATAGTATACGCTCAGAAATGAACAATCCAGATTTCCGGGTAAGAGCAGACTTTGTTTTTCTTATATTGTTCAACATGATGTGAAAGGACAGTTGACGCACTGTAATCCACAAAGGTCCAGAAGAGTTGGTCATTGAAACAAATGGCTGGATGATCCACGCACATGAAAACAACAGCTGTATGACCTTTAACAGAAGCTGAGAGGATGAGATTGGGAGAGGTCTTGAAAGATTGGAAGAGAACTTGGTGACGCTAAACTTTGGGTGATGACTTGTCATCAGGTCGAAATGTCAAAGAAATAAACAAGGAGCATCTCTGAGCAGCATAGAGTATGGAGATAAGTGTTAAATCTGTAGATTTTACTTATAGTGTAAATTGTTGCATCTTTCTAGATTACTCTGAATTCTATCTTAGATAAGTTTCAGTTTTTAATTTCCATTTTTAGGAAAGATATTTTTATGATACTTAATTAACAGACTAATGGGGAACTTGATTCTTCAATAACTGCTTATGCATGACGCATTAAAACATTAAAAGAAATAATGTTTCATCAAAGTCAGAATAGAAATATAATAATAAGTTAAGCAAATTACGTTTTATAAGATACATATAAAAATATGAGAATTATTTAACATATTTAAATGAGTGCCCTGTGTTTTATCTATATCCATTAGAGGTTCTTGCAGCGTTTATTCCATTTTCAATGTGGTTTGTAAAGGAAATGCCTATGATATCAAAATGCATGAGTCATGAGTCCCTCAAAGGAAATAATCCTTCATCACAGTTTTGGGGATGAAGTGAAAAGCACATCTGCTAAACGCATTTAAGCAGCAAAACTCGTCATGTGCATAAAGATTGTTTAATAACTTGTGATAGTGATCCTACAAGAGAATCGTTTTTGTATGTCGGTCCCACTTTTAAAAAGTTCTTCATCAGAAATATAAAACTCATGCAATTTGTTACTTTAATGAATGGAAAATATTATGTCTTATCTGTAAGTAATTGTTTACAAGTCATCCAGCCTTGAGACTTATTGCAAGTTTGAAGGACGTTCAAATGCGTTCCCAGTCCTCATTCGGGACAAACAAAGCCTCGCAATTTTGCACACATCATCTTTCCAAAATATGTTTAAGAGAGTAACAGTATAAAGTGTGGTGGATAGAGAATCTTAAATGTAATATGCTTTAAAATGTATGAGAAATTTAAACATATAATTCAAATAAATTCTATCCTTTCTTCATCTGCCCTCAAATTAGGTTTAAACTGAGCTCAAAATAATCTGTTTACTGTTAAACAGTTGTAACATATAGACCCTAAAATATTATTTTTGATACAGTAACATTATTCTTTTCAATCATAAGTAGAGTTAAAACATACAACACATTAAGCACAGTTGAAGTTTATTTTAATTTTCTAGCGTACATCCTTTATCATTATATGGCTGGAAGACTTTAACCATCATTTGAGGATGATGCGTACGTGCAGACGCATTTGTGGAAATTCGAATGAATCTGAGATCATGGAAATCTCTGTAGGTTCAGGGAATTTTTAGAGGAAAACACTTGAGAAGTTTGTTTTGTGCAATATCCTCCTCATCATCATATACTCAACTCAGCATCATCATCTTCCCTCAACATGACTAAGATTTACAGGTTTTCGATTTCATCAGTGGAGGATACGTGGAACTTTCTGCTCTAACACCATTATGATAACATGTCTCCAGACAGATGACATGTTCACAACTTGCTCTTTCCAGCTTTATCCACCCTGTCACTTTCAATAGACCATGTCTGTTTGTTACGCAAGTTTTTATTATTTTGTATTTAGTGGAGATATCCAACTGGCCATCATCATATTTCTTAAAATAATCCTTGAAAGGTTTAATTCTGTGGGATTCTATGGGATTATTTAATATGCATAATGCATTTATAGTTATGATGATTAGGATAGTAAGTAATCTATGTAAATAAATGCTTTAAGAAATATAAGTAATATCTTTATCTTTCTGAAAAAAAAAACATTTGCCCTTCAGAAACATATTACGCATTTGCTTTGTCCACCTACATTTACCGGACCCTTTGCTCACATGGATATGGGTGGAGAGCCTTGAAAGAAGATGGTCAGCTGTCCAGTAAATTCAGTACACAGAACAGTGTGTACCACTTTGTGCTCATTGAAATTACGTTGGTCTGTTTTTTACAAGCCATCTGTGTGGACTTAAAGCCATCATCATATTTGATTTGAACTAAAAGCAAGACTGTGAGAGATTAAGGATGGGTCTTTCATATTATAATGGTTGTACTTTTTTACGTCAACCACCGCCTTGTTTTAAATCATGTCAACTAAAATATGGCATGTCTCCTGACTGCAGTGTAAACTTTTTTCACAAATTATTTTATTTAGAAGAACTGAAAACCTTTGGCTTTGTTGGACAAACAAAATGTGTCCATGCACCCACACCTTATAGAGCACTCACTTACATTGGATGATTTAACATTAAGAAGTTGCATAATGTTAAGTCGCAACATGATATAGATTGTATGTCGATGGACCTGGACTTGCTATAGATTTATAGTTACTTGGGCAAAATATAATAATGTATGTCTTCCTTTCATTTAACTGATGGGAGTTAGCATTTAAACAGGATTTGAACTCTTTATGTCATTCAAGTCATTCAAGTCATTCAAGTAACAGGAAAAATGTCAAGCTGACCATTGTATTTTTAATAATTAACATTATTTTGGTGTTTCAGGATTTCTAAATTCAAGGTTCTCACCATTTTTGATCCATGACCTTTTGTTCCAAAATACTGTGCTCTCCATCTTGTAAATGAATCATTAATGTCATCACTTGTAATGTCAACAAGACATTGATCATATTAAAATCAAATTTATAATTTCTATATGAGATTTTTATTTCATTATAATTTCATTGTAGGGGATGTCATATGATGGTCCAACAGGATAGGAAAACAAATCATCTGTCTTTTTAAGAAAGAAGGACCATGTAAAATTTATTTAGGACATTTATAAAGTCTAACTCAGTTAACAATTTACTTAACTGGATGGTTAAGTCTTGTTAGCTGGTAATTTTTTTGCTAGATCTCTCAGGCTTTCATTTAGGTGGAGCCAGCAAACTTAAGAAACATAACCCTACACCTTAAACGTTCTTCCAGGGGCCATGTGAGCCGCAATGAAAGTACCCACAATATCAACAACTACATAATTACTTCATTATGACAGCAATCTCCAGCATATGACAAACGCATGTGATAGCTTCAAGATGGAGGGAATTGTAGGAAACTGTGTGTTGTTTCACAGAAAGTGACCAAGTGCCCATGAAATACTGCATGCATGGTTGTATCTACAATTCAATCTTAATCTGTGGATTAAAGTGCACAAAACTGAAGCAACTACATCCAACAAATAAAGGAATGCCTCTTCATAGGTCTAAAATATGTATAATGACAAATAATGACAATTACATGACAATTAAAAAGAAGCGTGAAACAAATACTTGCAATTGAGTTGTATTTATAATATTTTGAAACTATCAACATATATATGTGCTACCAATGAACAATTACACTACCATAAATTTACAGCAAAAGTGATCGAATTACTATTACTTACCGGATAAATTGGGTTAATGGTCCAATATTGGCTCTTTAATCCGTCAATACTTTTCAAAAGTTGACAGAAGAATATCTAACAAAAGCACAAATTGCTTGACCATTTATAGCTATTCAAAACATGTTACAATTGGCGCTTTGTTGATTTGTGTCCTTATTTGTTTACCCTTAGTATGAGTACAACATCTTGATTCTATGTGACCTTCGGGATTTGGACGATGATAATCATGTATTGGAAAATTGCAACATCTGTGTCTTAGATTGAGATTTGAATCATCATTTCTCAATTATCAGTTATAAGAAAATGTGTATAAGTCTGTATGTCTGTCTTATTGAAAACTACTCAGTATTTTTCCAAATGCCATTTACATGTGTACAGAAGTGAACATTGAAAAGTGTATGCAGGAAAGTAATGCTACGGGTTTCCCATAATAATGGATCTGGTGCTGCCTCGAGGGGAAGAAGGGTGAAGAATTATAGCTCAACCTAAAAACGTCTGTTAGTTATTAAATTATTAGCGTTCAAATGAATTATTTGTAATGGTCGTTGAGGTGAAAAGGTTCGGATGGAAAGAAGCAGGGATTTTGGTCGTTAAAATATTGACCAAACATCATAAGATTTGGGATGCTGAGTGATGTCTACACATGAGGTCTTTCGACACATCTGGGGTATAAATACACTGTTGACAGCTTACTGACAGCAGACATGCTATAAAACTCCAAGATGTGCAACTTTCTCAACACTTATCTCCATGCATGAAGTCACTTCTTCTTGTCAGTATAGGGCTTGGTAGAGTTGGGTGGCTTTTGGTCCAGAAAGCCACAATCACATGTTCTTGTAAAGGTGAAGTGCTGATAGGCATGTCCGACTCTTCCCGTCTCTGTTGTTTACAAGCTGCTTTAATTCTCTCTCTGAGGCTCATTCTCAGCTCTATAAACATTTATGTGCCAGCAGGCCTGAAAGAGCCAACAAATCATTGTGCATTCATTCATGGTTCTTTCAGTCATTAAAGACTTGGTTGCCTTGCCTTAAAACTCGCCAGTGAGGATATTATCACATTGTTTAATGAGTGTTTGATCTAGTTGTGTTGAAGAACACATTATTTTACTGGCAGGGTGTTAGGAAATGGGTGGGAAAGGAAGTCGGTGAGCTAATGTCTTAAGGGAAGACCTTCAAAGAATATCCCTCTTTGCCAAACCTCAGTGAAAGTAATAATGTAAAGGCAAGATAGCATTCACTTAAACGTTGGTAAAATAAAAACTTTTCAACATAAGAAGTAAAGCACAAATTTTATACATATTGACTTATTGACAGTTATTGGCCAGTTGGAAAGTCTATGGACTCAAGCAATATTGCATTTCATGTCGTAACTCAGCAAAAGTTTAAATATTTAAACGAATATCTTAAATGTACATAAAGTGCATCAATTACATTTGTATAAAGGCTATAGATGGGTTCTTTAGCAGTAAAAGCCGAAACTGAATATATAGGAGCATTAAAAGGTTGGAAACAAAAAAAATTGATTGAAATTTGTCAAAGTCACCTTTACTTATATAGCGATTTAAACAAATACATTGCGTCAAAGCAGCTGAACCGCATTGATTAGTTGGATGTACAGAACATCCACCCAATAAACCAATACAATAATCCAATCTTGAGGTGGTTAATGCATGGATTAAAGTTTTGGCTTTTGACATGGAGAAAAATGCAGTTGCACAAATGCTAGAAATGTGGTTGTCTAGGGAAAGATGTCCATCAAATAGTACACCTAGGTTCCTAACTGATGACGAAGAGTTTACAGAGCAGCCATAAAAACTTTGACAGTGTTCTAGCTTATTACATGCAGAGTTTTTTAGGTCCTATAATAAACACCTCTGTTTTTTTAGAGTCTAGCAGTTAACTGTGAAAGCTAACACCATGTTTCCTGATGATTACTCCCAAGGGAATGAATAGCATGAAGAGTAGTGGCCCTAGAACTGAGCCTTGAGGTACCCCATACTCTTGTAATCGATATGGTTACTGTTCATTAACTACTACAAATTGATGACGGTCACAAAAAAAAATGCAAGTATGTGAAAAAAATCTAATGCACTTCCATTTATGCCCATAAAGTGTTCAAGTCTATGCAAAATAATCTTGTGGTCAAAAGTGTCAAAGGCAGTACTAAGATCCAAGTCGTGTTTTTTTGATGAAAGGCTTAATAACAGCCAGGCTGAAGGATTTGTGGACTTATCCTAACAACAATGAGGAGTTAATAATAGTCAGAAGAGGATCCATGACTTCTGGAAGCACCTCTTTTAGGAGCTTAGATGGAAAGGGTCTAACTTAAATGTTGTTGCTTTAAATGATTTACCAAGATTATACAATTCCTCCTCTTCTATAATAGAGAATGAGTGGACCTGTTCCTCAGGGGGTTTAAAGTGCACTGTCTTATGTAATACTGCAGCTGACGGCTGAATGATTTCAATTTTATCTCTAATTGTGTCGACTTTAGAGGCATATATATATACACTTTTCATCCTTAAAATTACCCCTGGAATCAAAAAGTGTAATATAAACACTGACAGGATGTGATTAAGGGTAGATATATATATCAGTCTAGCTTTGTTATTTTATACTTAAAACTACAGAAGCCTGGTCCAGCACCTGGTTTCCATGTTGAGTAACAGGTCCTCTCCCACTCGGCTGGAGTGTTTCTGAAGTTAACTGTACAGGATGCTCATAAGTCAAATATGGTGTTTATATGGTTTTATCTTACATTGTGTATATACAAAACCATGACACATTCACTGTCTGTACTACTAATGTACGCCACATAACTTTAAAAGGAAAAAGCCATGTCAAACTCCCTGTATTACAACTCCCACAGCCTCAAAAGTGAAGCTTCTAATGAAAGTTGGTACGTTCATATAAATTCACTAAAGCATGAACATGGCAATGGCTTATCAGAGGTTGAATTCACAAGTATAAACAGTGACAGTGAAAGTGGTTTGGGCAGTAGAAGGGGCCAAGTTGCTATATAGGTTTTGAAGAATTTGAGAAGGAAATTTTGGCAAAATTTCTCATGAACCATCATCTTTCCACCGCCTACACTCATCACACAAGATACAAATGTTCTCTCCCATTGGACACGTTGCGGCTTATTTCTAAAGTTAAACTTATCTCAGGTTTGCATTGGAGTTTCACTGGACATTGGATAATATCATTACTTCAACATGGATCCGAATAAAAATGTAGGTCTGTCTGAGAAAAATGTCATTTAGAATTCACCCTTCCAACATGGATCGTTTAATAAAAACTTGTCAAATTCTACCAAATGCAAAGAATTTGCCGCTATAATCTTGCGAGCTACTTTACAATATCTTTCAATGTGATTCACCAGTGTGATTTATTCATCATCATCAATCCACCCCGGCTTTACCTTTTAGTTCTATAATGATGGAGAGGGCCTTTGAAGTCTCACTTTTCCTGCGTGAGCAGTTGCACTTTTCCAGATGTAGAAGTTGATGACTCACAGCAGTAATGCTCTGTGGCCACACGCACATACTGTATGCGTTGTCTTCTGTTTACATAATGATGTACGCTCAGTCTCTTCTGCGAAACACACACGCACGCTTCCAAGCAATTCTTTCCAGCTTCACTTTTACTCAGGACATTACATCACTGGGCCTCTGATGAGTCGCAAACTCAACATTCAACCATGAAAGTTGTCTGAATACATCTCTGCATCACACCATGTCACTTCCTCCTTTCAGCTTAGCAAATATCTAACAAACTCTTCACATGATGTGGTGCAGAAAGACAAATTTAGAATCACTCTACAGACCTTCAATACAATGACTATCACAGAAGCGGATAAGATACAAAATAAATGAATCGCAAAAAAAATTGCCACAAAAATATAGTTATTCATAAAATTGTTTTTTTAGAGAATCTGGCCAAATAATATTTGTGTCTCTTAAAAATCAAATGAAACTAAACTATTAAATTATACTTTTGGTTTGAATATATCTGCTTCGCTTAACCAAAAAGTTTTTGAGTCATTTTTTTCAACAGTGATTTTTTGTGGTGCCTTAAGGCGCCTAGGCCTGGAAATAAATTTAACCAATGATTTCTTACAACAAATTCCAAACAATTCAAACATTTTCAAATAAAAATACACCTCTTAATGTTTTTCTTTTTTAAATTCATTTACAACTAAGTATATTTTATAAACGCATTCACATATCCATACTGTACATGTTCCTCTACACACACATTCACACACACACACTCAGAACTGTGATCATTCATGTTTGACCTTAATTACTGCTGGAATATTCTTATCTCATGAAAAGTCACTTTGCAAGTACTCTTGACCACATCTAGTGGCTCTGAACCAAAGGGAGGATGTCTTTTGTTCCACACAAACTTCTCAGACTGGCCATTAACGCATGTTTCCGGGGCCTCTGCATACAGGGGGCCTCTTTCTGCAGGACTGCATCTAGCATTTCTGGGTCACTCACGTGCTTCCTTTCTCTTTCCTGCCACCCCATGAAGAATTGAACAATGAGGAGCAAATCAAAACTCGATTTGATACTAATCCGTCTAATTGAAGAGCCAAATCCCAAGGTAGGAGGTGGCTTTGATCTGGGAAAAGTGGTGGCATGGAGGTGGGAGGACAAAGAGTAAAGGCTAAGCTGGTTAAGTTTTTAAGTTATCGTTTCTACAATTTTAAAATAAAAATCAAGGGAAAACAAACAATTTAAAACTACAATGGACAATGGAAGAACAATAAAAAAATGTTGAAAGTGAAAATGTTGTTGTACTCACAGCTAGATCCAAGCAGTTGTTTCACAGAGGAAAGAACTATTGCAGAGTCTGTCCATTTATCTGTTCATCAACGAGTAAATACAAACAGACTTTAATGTTAACACTTCTACATAAAAACTATTAATGAAATTTTGATGCAGCATCTCATGGACTTCTTTGGTTTCACAGTATGATGCTCTTAGATGATGTTGATGTTGAGGATGATGACGACGAGGACAATGATGATGATGATGATGGTGATGATGATGTTGAGGTTGAGGATGACGAGGACAATGATGATGATGATGGAGATGATGATGATGGTGATGGAGATGATGATGATGATGATGATGATGATGATGAGGATGATGAGGATGATGATGATGATGATGATGATGATGATGATGATGACGACAACAACGTCAATGACAGCACTGAAGAAAATGATGATGATGATGATGACGATGATGGTGATGATGGTGATGGTGATGGTGATGGAGATGGAGATGATGATGATGAAGATGATGATGATGATGATGAGGATGATGATGACGATGATGATGACAACAACGTCAATGACAGCAACGAGGAAAATTATGATGTTTTTGATGATGATGATGGTGATGGATATGATGATGATGATGATGATGATGAGGATGATGATGATGATGATGATAATGATGATGATGATGATGATGATGACGATGGCGATGGTGATGACGATGACGATGATGACAACAACGCTGACGGCAACGAGGACAATGATGATGATGATGATGGTGATGATGATGATGATGTTGACGATGACGACGATGAGAAGGTTCTGTGTCAGGTTGGATCTAGAAGTCCATGACTTCCTCCAAAAATTCCACCTTCCGCTGCATCTTCAGAGCTGTTGAAGAGAACAGTGGTGCCCCCTGTCTGCAAAGGAATGTTATCCAAGCTTTTTGCCTTTAATGGATAGGATGGTGAAGAACATTAATAACTTAGCGACAGGGGAGTGAGATTGGCAAAGATGGTAATAAAACTCCAGTTTTCTAAGTATAAAAACTAACAAATTAAAATTTTAGGATTTTTCTTTCCTAAGAATAAAATACAGTTCTAAATTTTACCAAAGAACTGTAGGATTTTATATATCACAAACAAATTGTCCTGTGTGTCAACAGTGCACCTTAGCTGTGAACTATTCATAATGTAGGCCTCTAGTATCGTATTGCTCAAATAGATTTAACAGACCCACCCTATGACATTTTTAAGTCAATGGTATGTAAATATATGTGTTGCTTATAAAAAGCAGAGTTCACCCTTACAACAGCTTAACTTGGTATGTCCATAAAAGCTGAGCACATTTCCCATGAACTCTATTTATCTTTGGTTGTAAGTGTTTGGTTAAGCATAGAGGACATGTGTGGTAACTGGTACAGACTGCCTTTGTGTGGATGAGAGATCTGCACACATTACATCTTCTCGTATGTTGTGTTTAGAGATAAATGAAGTCTAGCCTTATGGCATCAGGCCGCCCCACCATTAACATCTTTATTAGGGATGGCTTAATAACTTCTATTGAAAATTGTAAAAACGACTTGTGGATTTGGATAAAAAGATTGCCAACTGCATATATTTCCATGGCCAAGACAGATGGCCTACCTATTTTACAATCTCTTGGATTCAGGAGGTTGCCAAATTTCGAGCGGTTCGCTACCCGAATCAAACTTGTTTGTGCAGTCTGGCAATCATTCTGAAAAAATACAATGATTCATTTCTACATTGATACAATGTTTTTTGTTGTAGCACTTGTTCACCTATTGTTGTATCGGCTATTTACCGCTTCATTGTCTCCTCGACTATTGTAAGTCGCTTTGGATAAAAGCGTCTGCTAAATGACTAAATGTAAATGTAGAAAATGTTCAGAAGAAGTGAAATCCTTCTTATCAACGATATTGACCAACTTGGTCCAGATGCGTCAGGACAGTATCACTTTCCTCAAGCACCTGTCAAGTAAGCAAGCTCAAATCTGTCTTGGCTTACATTAACTGCTGTTGGGAATAGCCACTATGATCGTAAAGGAATACAATTATTAAACATACACTTTGTTACACAAATCAGCAAAATCAAAAAGAAATGTATTTAAATGTTGACCTTCTGAAAGAGAATTCTTTAAAAAACCCATTTGTAACTATTCATACTGTCAGGTGGACAATTATTAACATTTGCAGATATATTTTTGAGAGAAGTTCAAATTAAGGGAGTGATGTGTGTCTTAAATATCATAAGGTTAGGGAAATGTGAATGGCGTTTGCCTTTTTTAAAACATACATTTGACTGTACAAACTAAAGTTACGCTGTTTCTCAACTCAAGCGTGGAATGAATGACTGTCTTTGACTTTGTAGTGCAGAATAACTTATAAGTTATAGATGAGTTTACTATAAGAATTAGTACACCACTTATGTATAATAATACAAGAACCTATTATTGTCGATTACCTGCTCAGATGAAATTGGTCCCACCTATGTGGCCCTGACATACAATTTACTTCGTAAAGTGCAATGTGGTCTATTACATCTGCTGAATTTTCTTCTGCAGGACAAGTTGAGTAAAGAGTTAGACTATCCGAAGGAAACCGTGAAAGACAAATGAACAGCTGGTCTGTGGTGAAATGAACTGCAGCAGTGTGTTCTGTATCTCTTTTGCTGAGCTCCCTTTCCCAGCATGGCCCGCATCCATGAATGGGTTAGATGAGCTGAATACTTAGAGACAACACTGCCTTTGTGTTTGTTTGTAATCCTCACGGCCGTGGAATCTCCACAATAAAAGCATCGGGATTCCCAAACAGCGTGCACACGGCCAGCTTTTCCATAAAGCAAATCAAACAAACTGCCTGGAGGCCCCAGCGCCTGAATTTGATCAGATGTTAGCCGGTGATCTGCGACCAACACATCTGAAATTTGTTTTCTTTGGTAATTATCTTTAAAGACTAAACATTTCCTGTTGTATTCTTACTCCACCTTCACTTTTTCTCAATTACGCGCGCTCACAAAATAGCGATCTTAAGTGCAAAAGGAAACCATAGAAATTGATAAGCTGAAAGCTCAGCGGACCTTGTCACACCTAAACTCTGCCAGATGTGAGTTTAAAGACATGTGGGAAGCGTGTGGAGTGGCAGAAAAAAAACAGCCAACTTGGGTTCAGGGGCTAAACGCTAAAGCTGAGACCGAGGTAGGTGGGCTTACCTCTCTGTGGGGTTCACATGGGGACGAGAACCAGGTGTATTTCCATGTTCTTCTGTCCGGGATAAAACAAAGAATAATATGATCCATATGTTAATTATTTCAATGGAACAGTAGGGTGTTCAAAGATGTGTACATCGAACGATGTTGAATCTAGCATTGATAAACCGCCGTGTATTAATTCGTAGTTTTGTGCTATTGTTTGCATGCCGGATTATAGTAAAGGCCCATGCTTTTAACCTTGGTTTAGTGTCTGGGGCTCGTAATGCTGAAAACCTTTTGCTTCGAAGACCAAATACAAGTTTGCTTAAGTCTCTTAATCATCTGAATGGATCAAATGGAATCCGGGACAAAAACAGCCGTTAACTTTCACTTGTCTTTCTGCTCCAACTAGAAGACAATATTTATTGTGTACTGTATGTGTTTGTGGTTCCCCTTGGGCATCCCAACGGAACATCGAGTCCAGAAGACCCCAAAACCCGCCGAAGAACATTTCTCTTAATAAAGAGGAAAAACATGTTCACAGACTTATGAAAATAATCAGATGTCTTCCGATATCAGATGGCTCTGGAAGCTGCTTACATGCTGTATATCTATCCTGAAGCAAGAAAGGAGTGCAGTGTGGGAACTAGAGGTGGGAGCAACTAGAGACAGATCAGGGCCAGACTAGCACAGGAAGAGTCACATGACCTAAAAGTCTCCAGAGATCCTGCTTAGATTCACACAGACCAATTTGACGCACAACAGCAAACTTCCCCTCGCTCTTACATGGACGCAGAGACAGCTGCAGGGATGTTGAAAACTCCAGAGAGGATCAAGTCTACCAAACTCTGACGTCTAAACAGCTACAAAAAATGTACCTCATCTGAAAACATTTCAAAATGGTAATCTTGTCTCAGCAATGTATTCTACACATGAGCACGCAAACATGGACACGAGAATGAAGTTAGAAAAAATGTGATGAATGACTTTGTCAATGACACCGGAACAAACACACAACATGCTCTTGCGTTTGCAAATAATTGCGTGAAGAACAGCAAATATCCAGTTATTTAATGTTATGATCGTATGCCTTTTTTAAAGAGGAGAATGACCAGACTAGCCCAAACTAACAGGATGGTAACTATAACTGAGCAGACGTCCACATTACAACATTCAGCAAAAACACCAAACATAAGCTTTACTGTGAAACTGAGGACAGTAAAACTATAATATTTTAATCACACATGTTCACATAAGACTACGATTAACCAGAATCACTGTAATCGATCTTGATGGGCTGCAACATCACTCTCAAGAATGAACGTGTGGTCAATTTCGCCTACCTCCAACAGTGTACTTGCTGTGAGCTTTCTTTAAAATATAATTATTATAATAATATATTTAACCTTTTTGGGGAATGTTTCAATACAGTAACCACTACAGTGCATTGTAGGGCTTGTTGGTTGGAAACACCATCAAATCTTGGCTAAGACAAATAATGAACTTGGTGTAATCAATTTACATCCATTTTATATTAAGGCCTACATTTGGTTTTGCATCTACATCACCAGATCTGTTTGAAACAAAAATGCTCTTTAGCTCGGCTGTTCTTGGTGTCTTATTTCCACATCGCTATCATTCTAGTCTTAACAAGCACGAACCAGACCAAAAACTGCTGGTTTGACATGTTTTTTATTGATGGATGCCCAAAAAATATATTTTTTCAACAAGTAACACATCACCTATTATAGCACATTTGGATTTCTAGTATCATCAGTGTCCAACTGAGAACAGTGCCAGAAGGAACGGGTACTTTCTGTCAAGTGTTCAGAATGAGAAGCAAAGTGTGTTAGGCATGTGTGAGAATGAAAGATTCACTGACGCACTGCTTACTGCTTGCAGTCTAAACATGACTGTTTATATTCAAGTGAATTATTTTTAGTTGGGTCAAGGCCATACAAGATTAAACCCAATGGGTGAGAAATGATCATTTTGTGGATATGTCATTACAACTAGCAAAGAGTCTCTGTCTCTCCATGTGCCGTTGATACACCGGCAATACTTTTCTTCATGTAACCCTGTGAAATGTGTAGTCATTAATACAAAGAAACAATCTGTACATTTGAAAACCTTTTCTAGATACAACAACTTCTACAGCTTTGTTGTTAAGAGCATCCTGACCTACATTAACGTGTATGGCAACACTACGCCGTTGCACCGCAGAGGTCTTCAGAAGTTGAAGACTGCTGAGAAGATCATCAGAACACAACTGCTGTCATTGCTTGAAAATATATACCATGCTTGAAAGTATGTCTGTACTAACCACTTGGTACAGGTTTCCATTGATTTTTCATGGGTCAAAACAAGCCGGATGCAGAACGTCCCCACACATACTGCTTAGAACGTATTGTTTAACAGTTTAAGGTACTTCGTTTAAATGATTGCGAACTGAGGGAAAATAACATGAATTTATTCATTTATTATTTCTTATGTAAAGTTTACTGTATACACTGTAAAAAACGTCTTTAGATTTGACTTTGAATGGCACAGAAGTCCTACAGATTCGAACCGTGTTTCATTAAACATGTGAAGTCAATTCAAAATCAAATTCTTAAAAAGGTTCAAGCTGGATTTTACATTTTAAAGTCACTATAATTTATATCTTTCATTTAATTGTACTCGGTCAATATAAACGATTTTCCCCTTAACATAATACATTGTGTAGACATTGTGTAGAATGAATGTATTTGTAAAAATAACAAAATTACTGTAGCTGGGTTTTCACAACTGGTTTTAACAGCTGGTAGTCTTAAAGGTAAAATTGAAATTTTGGCAACTGTACGTTCCAATCACTGTAGGGTGTAACTCATTTCGTCATTAACCTTTAAATTAGACAATGCTTGTCGGCCCAAATGGCAGTGTGGTCAATGTGCTGGCATGTCTACTGTCCTATCGAATAAAGTCAAAGTCACCTTTATTTCTATAGCGCTTTAAACAAAGTGAGTGGTGTCATGTGCAGACAGCAATCCAACAAAACACAAAACTATATAAAACAAGAACCCATGATGGGGCAAAATCAGTCAAATAAGGTACAAACCGAAACACAAAAAAGACTCTAAACAAGGACTCCGGAAAAAAAACGGAAAAGAACCAAAAACAGAACATATCATCTCTTACCAAGGGCCAGGCAGGAACAGAACAAACTGTGACGCATTAAAGACACTAAAACAAACTATCATCAGCAAACACAAGGGCAATAAATTGGAGGAACAAAAAGGAATAATGAACTGATTTAGAGAATCAAACACGAGCGGTATGATAGAGTTTTAGAAACTGCACACAGCAACAAGTACAAAGACATGGTACTGTCACGATCCCGTTAAAACAAAATTAGACAATCACTCAACAAGAAGAACAGGATTTTCTTCAGGAAGACACTGTCTCAGCTTAGACCCGTCCGAATCCTGCCAATGTTATGCAATCCTTGCTTAAAACGGCCTTTTATCTTTAAGTGCCTCTCACGGATGTGACTTCAGTGTTCCAGCAGCGCCCTCATCTTTAAGTGTCTCCTTCCCTGGCCTGTTCTCATGGCTCGTAGCCTGAAGTACAGATGTTCCTAAACCAAATATTTGAAATTCAAAGACATAACCACAGAAAAGATTTCTAACGGCATAGAACTAATATGCTTGATTATCTGCCTATACAGAAATATGTACTTGCACTTAAAAAGGAGAAGGTTTCTAACAAAATATACATATACAAAATTAATTTCACGTGAATAAGCATGCTTTTTGTTTTTGTTTTCATCTCACTTTGCAAGTTATTTGTGTTGAATCCACGACCAATGCTTGATACTAGCTGTTAGTATATACATTCTAGTATAAGTCAACAAATGTGATTCGTATAATGCAGCCCTTTATTACATACGTTTATGGATACCAGATGCATGGGCGTATCTGCAGCTTTGTGAAGATCTGAATACCGAACCCTTTCCCACAATACCATCTGGATAGACTGCGGCCTCGATAGTTAAACGAGACCAGAGTTCCTGACCGTACTCTTCTTGTATGTTGCAACGGTGTCTCAATAGAGATGTCAGAATCATCAGCTGACTGGGGGGCAGCATGTGCACATCTGGGATTGGTGATGAAAACTGGCTGGATGTAAAGGATCTCCAGAAACACTTGTCTCCCTTTCCACCACCACATCTCCAACAACTGTGTGTCAGCAGACGTTAAAGAAAAGTGCTTGCATGATCTCATATAAAATTGGAGCAAGCCAAGTTCTTTGATGTTTCTTCTTGTTGTGCTTCATGGGGCGCACATGGCGAACTCATGAGCATGACTATTAAAGTTCTGCAAGAGGAGAGGCCCTGCAAGCTCCGGCTGTTTCGCTGTAGTGTCTATCACTAGATAACTTTTATGCGGGCCAACCGGCCTACGTCTGGGGTCACTGCACTTTCCACAATGCCGCCTTCCACATCAAACCCCCAACCAGCAGGAAATATCCTCTCTCTCTCTCTTCTTCTTTCACACCCTCTCTTCTCCTCCTGGGAAGCAAGGTGGGGGATACCTTGCTTTTCGGGTGGGGATAGGGATCCAGGCCTTTGAAGTGTGATCTAAACCCCTGCAGACATGCAACAGACATGTCAGTGTGATTTACTGTTAGTGCAGACCCTCTGCAAGGTCACTTTGGTTGGTGTGCAAAGCTTTGAACATATGAAATTGACAGAAGAACTTCAGAGTACTGACGACCACTTCACTTCTCTGTCTTAGCCAATAGTTATGACTTTGAAAACTTACAAAAGTATAGCAGCCATGTGGTTGGAAGATGTGCCAATTGTAACGCATCCAAGGATTTTGTTTTACAAGGATCTTATCATGTATCATATTATACAAGGCAAACATCTGATACTTGTCAAGTAAAGTGAATAACTTCGGGCAAAATATGTGGTATTCACAAAGTACCATATAAAGTCACAGTCTGTCACACTTTGAAACATGCAGGACTTAATCAGCGATCATCTTGAAGGAAAACTTAAAAGAAGCATTAAAATTAGGCACATCTTCACTTTTGTATTGTTTCTTAACTTTAAAACCTTCATTATTCTTTGGCAACACAAATGAAGATATTCCTAATGAAAGAGATTGCAGAAAACCCTTTCATTTTATAAAGCACTTTATTCGACATATTGTACATGTGTACGACATGCATTGAAGAGAGCACCTTGACGGTTGTTTTATCTTAACTGTTTTTTTTCCCCAATTGGGCACAAAAAAAGATTTTAGTTGCATCATAAAACCACCGTTGACTTAACCAATGTTGTCATATGGACAGCTTCTCGACATCTCTGAACCCTTCTGCATCATGAGAGCTGTAGTTACATTGCTGTCTATGTGGGGGTCAGAAAGCTCTCTCGGTTTATGATCATCATAATCATCGTTCATCCAGTTATCCTTTATCCCCATTTTAATTTTTTACGACATAAATCTGATAACAGAAATTCTAATATCAATTCTAATATCAAAAGAAGATGTTGGCCCGCGGAGTAAGCAATCACCTTCCATTCCAGCTCTAACCTCCCCAGGGTTTTCCGTAAGAACAGCTGCTTCCTGTCTGGGAGAAAGTTATCCAGCCACGCTGAGTCCCACTGACAGTAAATAACCATCGTTTTAGCACAGCTGCCCCTGTATGAGATCTCGTACCCCCTTCACCCAATGTCATTAACTTCGACATCATGTGTCCAATTGGTTGGACATTATTAAAAATAGTCACGGCAGGTGGAATTGTGAAACTTTCGGTATTAGATCTGTACATGCATGTTTGTGAACGGATACACAATAACAGTGTCTTGGTCCAAATATGTGAAAACCATACAGTTCCATAATAGGCTTTGGTACAAAACCTTTAAAGACAGAGCTTAGGGGTCATCTGATTTCAGTGCTTCTGCAGTGTCCTTGAGTTTGAGAAGATGTTGCCTCCTACTGTTTCCCTGGGTAAATGCATCTAAAGGTTTGATTAGAGTAGTTGGAAAAAAAATCTTCAGTACACATTGTTGTGCATACAATGAGAACAAATGATTCTCTTTGCTGGAATTGTCCTCCAATGCACACTCGCTCCTTGCGGTTCTTTAAAATTGAGACAAACCGCTCAATTGTTGTACAACCTAACTTTTCATTGTACATATGTATTTCATATTTTTACGGTTCATCAGAAATGTACTTCCAGCGTGGTAACCTACAGTTTGTGTCTTCTTTATTTTCATACGGGTTTCCATGGGTTGTTCCTCCTGGTTTTGGGTGCTTCCTAATTTTTAAGTTGTGCATCCCGTATTCATTGCTCCTCTATCCTCAAGGCCACCATCATAAGGATTTATCTTCTGTTTAAATGTTCCCCAAGAAGGGGAGGATCAAGAGTATGGAAAGCTATCCAACAAAGCTTAGAAAGTATGCGGTGGACAGACTTTTGTGTTTGATCAAAGAACCTTTCATGCTTTAACATTCCCAACCCCCTTTTGGACATATTTTAGACATAATGGAGACATATTCAGCACAGTGGCATTAAAGAGCTGGTATAACAGTTGAAGTGACACTTAAATAAGCAAGAGTTCTTCTTCTAGGATATCGGAGGGACATGGACGGACATGGAGAGACATGGATTGGGCTAGTAAAGGAACTGTTCCCCAAAGTTATTGCTGATCAAGTCTAGAGGTCCTGCTTATTTGAAATGAAATTGAAAAATAGTACCCGTGGACAATCTGTGGTATACTGTAGACATCTGGTCAATTCATCAAATCTTCAAACTCTGGGAAATTTAGGAATTGGTAGCAGTTTTTCCCTCCCTCCCAATCCATTTGAGGCCTCATGATTGCCGTTTGCTGTTGTCTTGATTTTGTTAAGAGCTGGGTCGGCTAGGGCTGGTAGGGGTAAGAGAGTTAAATCGGTCATTTGTGACACTGAGGCTGTCGAATAAGACTAACTGCTCCTTTGGTGCACACCACAGATGGACTCAAATGCATCACAGTGGACATGAAGCAGCTGTTTGCATTCATGTTGATTCCTTATAGGAGGAAAGAAGCAGCAGCAGCCATAAAATCAAGTATGTCAGTCAGCTCCACGCTGACTATTCCTGCTCACTCACTATCCAGCAAAGGCCGCATAGAGGCCGGACCTCTGTGGGTATGTGTGCGAGTCACACATCTGGTCACCAGTCAAAGTATCAGGCAAAGGACCTGATTTACTATTAAGATTGATGCAAAGTTAACAGTGGTCTTTATCTGGGATACGTCACATCCCTTATTAACAATAAATCCACAAAGTGTGACGGGAATTAGTGAGATGATGCTGGCTCAGGAATGAAGGCTGACTCGTTTGTTTCAATTACCCTACAGTTATAAAATGTATCGCTTCCTTCCTCCAAAGCAGAGAAAGAGGAAGACCAAAGACCAAAACTAACACTTGTGCGTAGACAGAACGTACTATTTATCAGTGAAGCATATAAAAACAGATTCAGTTTCAAAGGGCTCAGTACGCCTAATGTAAGAGGTGTTGCGTGTGAGTAATATTTGTCTAAAAGCCTCAGGACTTTGTTTTACTGGACTGTCGGGACGGGAGAACGTCTGTAGGCTTAACACACACTTTTGTCAGGAGAAATGCCTGTCGTGTGTTTTTGTCAACAATCCGAACCCAACTCTGAGTTTTCATATTGGTGATATAAACACATTCGCTCTCATTTTGGTACAATAGACTTGCATTCTACAAACATCCGAGATTTCAACGGAGCACAAACGAAGACGTTCTAAGATTTCTCTCCTAATTCTCCACAATGGAGCTCAATAGAAGGCCATGTTGTTTGGTTACCAATGATCTTCAAAATCTCTCTACTCTTACTGCATGTTGACTTTTCTGCACTAGTTTCCAACTTTCCAATTCTCCTTCTCCCAATGATCAGCCTAGTAAAATTTCTGTGCGGGCATGAGTAGCTGGGTATGCATCTTTGGGTCCTATCAAACACCCGGCGCAAGGCGGAGAGTTGTGATGCATGGCCACAATTCACACAGATGACACAGTTAATGGCTGGATTGTGTGACAGTGTTTCTTTAGTAGCAGTCCGGTGTCGAGCCAGTTTAAACTCCAAAGCCACCCAGAAAGAGAATTCTTACACGGTTTCCAGTATGCACCCATTTCATTCATTCTGTGGTTAATTATTCATTTCAACAGAGCTGCTGGACTGAAAGGGGAACACAAGCTTCTGCCAGTGTTGAGGATGGAAAATCCCTTTGCTTGTTTGATAATTTGCCTCTTCAACGTCTGGAAGTGGACAGTGGGAATGTGTTTAGACACCAATATGCGTAGGAACTCATGCATGTCATGACATCACTTGATCGATAACATGGCAACCCCTACCAGTCGGGTGGCCGTGGTTCTGTTGAGATGCAAGAGATGGTTTTTGATTTGGTTTTCTCTCATTTTGTGTGCATTTGCATTTGTGAACAAGAAGAAACACACAGATGCATCAGGCGCCTACTACGGGTTGTTGCTCCACACAGGGTGAGAGAGAGGCATAATGTGGGATTCATACACTTGCTCAAAGAGAAAGAATGAGATGGAGAACGGAGGAGGGGGGGCTTCTGAAGGGGATGCTGCCAGTCGGCACGTACACCCCAGTCTCAGTGCGAGTGTGTGGGGGTGAATCGGTCCTGGAAATCTCACGGAGCAAGTCTCACAGCACTCGCACACAGAGGCCACCACGCATCCCGTCACAGAGGGGCAAGAATGTTCATTGTGGGCATTATGAATGTAATCATTCAATGTTACCCGGGTTGGGAACTTCAAGTCGATTAAGTAAGTCCTTTTCAATGGGCTTTCTGGTTTTGGGAATCCTGTGCTTGGCTTTAATGCATTCCCTCCATATGGAGATTTGGAGCTTTAGAGAAGTTACTGCGACTCCTTGATTCCAAGAGCTCTAGTATATCTCTTTTTTAGCCCGAATAAGAAAGCAGCAGGTCATAGCTAAAAAGGACATGATACCTTCACTTCCTGCCTTAATCATTCTGATGAGGACACAGGGACAGTCTTAATAATCCTTAATAAATCTTAATAATCCTGTCCAAAAGTCTTGAAGAAGTAGTGATGTCAGCACTGTAGCCAGGTCTGGTAAATCAATCTGAATTTGACTGCATTCAAAGGCCAGGCCTTGAACTCTATGTTAGGGTCATGAAGTGCAAGCGTCAGAGGTCATATTTAGACCTATCTCTTGACATGACCTTCTTGTTAACAGTTTTCAAGGTACCACTCTTACCAGTTTCTCACATAAAAAGAGTTTAAATTTGGAGCATCCTAACTACATACACAGCATTGGCATTTTGTCTATCAGCATAAGGTTCTGCTCAATTTTGTCCTTATCATGATATTAAAACTAAATTTTCCCATTGTGCTGCTTGGCTTGCTATGAACGGTTCTACCAAATTTAAACTCCACACACTTTTACCTATAGCACTAGACTTTCTATAGAATAGAGGTATTTTACTTCCAATGTCTACGAGAAGGTAGAAAGACACGTTGCATTTACATGGTTTGTTTGTGGGTTTTATTTCAGAACTGTGACTGCTTATATGTCTCCAATAGCCGATGGAGCATATGAACAATGTGTGCTTTGTCTCTGGGGCAACATTATTAGACCTTTATGCATTTCAATCTTCACTCTACGTACTTGAAGTGTGTTCATTAAAAAAGGCTTTAGCATGGCCCACTTGGCTCACTTTCCAATAAGCTCTCAACATTGATACGTTTTAACTCATCGCTACCGAGAACTCATTCGTAAGCGTTTCCCTGACGCTCACTGTCTACTTGGTTATCAATGAATCAAAAATGCCACATTTTGAGGGACGAACAGTAACATTTTTATGCTAGCTTGGCCTAAAGGCCTTACTACTAGAGGTTGGACTAAACTCAAACAACAACCTTAAGGTAACAAGTCTAACCCTCTAATCATAAGGTCAAAGCGTCCCTGTGTAGAGACCACAAATGAGTAGGGTCAAAACCTTTATTTAATAAATCAACAAGAAGCCAAGAACACATGTGAAACCACGAACAAGACCACAAATCAAAATCAATAACGACAATGGTAATGTTACCGCCTTACAAAGGTAATGTACTAACCTACTAGTTATAACCCGTCCCTGACCTTTTATACTTATGACCCTATCAAGTTTCAATCAAAACAAAACAAGCCGCTGTGCTGCAGATTTGTGTTTTATGGCCAAAATACCCGGCCCTACATTTTACAATATTGTGCTGGCTGTCTGCAGGACAGAGATAAATGTACCTTTTTCTTAAGCATCCACAGGTAAAACATGCCAGCCTCAGATGCCAATCTGCATCTGATGTATGCACTGATAACGCTTTTCTTGCGGCGCTCTAATAGAGAAAGAACCGGCAGACTTTCGAAAAGAGCCTCTAACAAAAGCCGGCACTTCTCTAGATTGTGCTACCATCACCCACTTAAGCTTCAGAGCTTGGCCTGAGGCAGGATTGCATTTGCTTGTGCGTCACACAGAGTTTAGTGGCCACACCGACTGTGACACATTGGGAAAGAGCTCTTCTTTGCAAATCGCTTCTATATGGTTTCAGCACACTTTTGCAAGACATTCTGCATAAAAAAGAAATTGTACCAAACCAAGTGAGCACACTCTGTACACCGTAGTTGTCACCAAGAACTGTTTCATTGGTACACACAGTACAGCGAAGCTCCATTAGTAGAGAAGATCAAACATCTGAGATCATGCTTTTTAATAAGTATTCATTTGTGATGTATATTTGTCTGCTTCATGTATATTACTTATTACAAAAAATACCACACAAGATAGACCTATATACTCGTTGATTGTTTTGAACATTTAGAAAATAATAGATTGCATAAAAAAGCATTAAAAAAGTATTTCAGTAACATTAAAAGGCAACGATGAAGAACCTAGAAGCAATGGCAACATTTACTTGACTTTCCAAATACCAAGATCGTTTTTTTCTGATCAAAATCCAGAAAAATCCCATTAAACAAAGCTCTATTTTCTCTCAATATCTACCTGTTGCGTGGACATGCTGTGTTAAGATCAGCGGATGTCTGGAGAAAGCGGAGGGGGATGGAACAAGGCCTTAATGTGCCTTGAAGCAGACCTCCATCATCACACATTGAGAGGCAGCATGCGGAACAAAGGAAGAAAGCGTTTGAGGCGAACGGTATGTGCAGCTTCATCGGTTGTGACTTACACACGTGTTGATCCCTGTCTCACACCCTCACGTAAAACACACCTCCATCAGCGCGCCACTGACAGGCATCCTTTCCGGTTGCCACAACGTGCGCGTAAGTGTGTGTTTGTGTTTCAGTCTAAGATTTCTCAGACCTGTCTTACATGGCAGCACCTGCACGGCACACAGGAAAGGAAAACAAACACAAAACTCAAGAGCTTCATTTAGCTAGTGGATCATTTTACCTTGAAGTGCGACTACCCACATATGTTTCACACATATTCATTTCTTTATGGTTTCTAAGTAGCATCTAAAATATTTGTTAAAACGGCTTACATTAAACATTCCCAAAATGAATGCTTATTAACTTAATTGAGTTATTCAACTGTAATCTAAGGTGACTTTCAGAATAAAATTGAGTTTCACTGGGTTACAAAACATCGTAGTTAAACCTCTTTAACGTTAACTTCTTTGTTGGGTTCCTTCGAGATGGGAATGTTGCAAAGTCTGTGGTAGTCATCAGCAGAACAGCTCGGATTAAGACATGTTTATGTTTATTGTTTTATCTTCCAAACCTTCTTCACTCATCCATGAACACTTTCTCCTCCGGCTTTAACCGGTGACATCCTACACAGTTATTTCGCAAGCCCAGAGCCAGGACTTCATTCACAGATCCGTGATACAACTACCGATGCAGAGGAAAAGTAATGATTTTGTGCCCGTAGGCCTGGATTAAATATTTATATCCCTGTTGAAAGAAGTCAACTTTTGTGTTTGTGAAGCAGCACGTCACCTTGTATTCATTAGTCTCTAGAATGAGGTGACCAGACGTGCCTGTTCCCGGAGCACCGCCTACGCAGGATTTCAGCTGTTTCTCGCCGAATATGAGTTTGGCATGTCATGGGAACTTATGGCTGTTCATTAACAGGAATAACATTGCGCCGTTTTGTCTTTGGCCGTGTGCTCGGCTTTTTATAATGGTGAAACCTGGCTAGATTAGACAGTCAGTCCATGCTTACATACACAAAACAAAGCGTGTTGGTGTCGACATAATGTCTTACAGCGGGGCAAGATGTAACAAATAATGTAAATACATAGAACTTTTTGTGCAATGAATTTCATTCATAATGGCATTGCAAGTAACCCATGAATATTGCAGTGATTATCTACAGTCCTGTCACTTCTGTTATACTACTTTTATAAGCCTTCATCTTCCATTAACTTACAGTAACACTGTATCAACCTGGGTCGCAATACAATATAACCATGAGCAACCTTTGAAATTAGCAATTTCCCAGACGATCAATGTATTTGGAATGTCGTATTAAAATACATTTCAACGTATAATGTAAATCTCTTGTCTACTGTGAACACGACACACGTGTATGGCTAGACACAAACATGTTCTAACAAAGTCATTTGACGTTTGGACACCGTCAGCGCAGCAATCGAGCACCAGCTGTCCCCGTCTCATCAAAACCCTTCATTAGTCGGACAAGGATGAATATTGATCGTGAAAACCTCCTCGATGAAACAACTACTCTGTCTTGTCACAGCTGGATCAACGATCCCACCAAATTTAATCCCAGATCTTGAAGCCTCTCATTATGCCTCTCCATCTCGTTTGGTCTGCATGAGCTTGTTTTGGAAAAAGTCATTATGGTGAAAAGAGAATGCTTTTTTGACTCTGTTGCCTGGCCATGATGCTCATATGTTGTAGGAAACTTCTAATTTCCTAACGTCTATTATACACCGCTTTTAAGAATTCCATTTGATGTCTGATGGTGAGGACACAAACACAGAAATCTGAAGAACAGGAGAAAATCTGGTATAGCATATAAAGATCCATCATGAAAATATGATAAGGGGACGTGTAGTTGTGATTACAAGGTTCATTTCTTTAAGGTAAAGGATTTTAGATCTACACATTTATAAAATTTACCCACACATTCATTTTCACTTCTATAGGCTGTTCATTGGTTTATATTTGTAAGCTCCTAACTTTAAAGAGTAGTCACCCTCTTCTCTATTCTCAATCAGGGAATAATTAATGGACAGGTCTCAAAATACATCATGGAGGACACTTCTAAGGGAAGGTCACTAAGCTCCATCAAATTCATCGGTAAATTATCAACAATGGTTGCACTAATATGAAATACAGGCAGCTCTTAAATGTATATTGATAAATGTATATTGATGATGAAATTATAAGGTTATCATGAAATATGATAACCTTATAATTTCAACAGACATAGGTCAATAGTGAGTTTTTAAATCTGTTCGAATTGCTTTGCGTTATTTCTTTCAAACCTAATTGGAGCAGATATGAATTTTCCCACTTCGTAATGATGTCAATGCAGTTGTTGAGAAAGTGATGAAGGTCTTAACTCTTGTTATGCTTAAACGCTCTGGATTTAATTATCAGGCTAAGCTGCCTAACATCACTCTTTATTTAGTGTGAACCCAGCTCTGGTTTACAGTTCATACTCAGTTTACAGTTCACACTCGACAGAGCGTAGACAACAGTTTCAAACAGCCTGGAGTGTTTTACTCTTTGCGGGCAACAATCTTACATTGGGAGCTGTTTAAAGTATCCCAACAGGAAAGTAACTGAACGTAAGTTTCACACAGTATCAGCTCCTTGGAGGACGCAGGAGCCAAAGAGATTTCAAACGTATGAAGATATCCAAATAAGATCATGTCATGTAATAGTTTATCCGTTTCTGCTTGATGTATTAATAATAACTGTAATTGAGCTGGAAAAACTGAAACTACGTCTTAGACTACACAACGTGTGTGTCAACGTATTGGCTTTCCTGTAGCTCAGTTACAGTAGGAACGCCATAAATATGGGGTCGATCCCATACTCAGGATCCAAGTGTATAATGCAATATAAGACGCTTTCCTCAAAGTGTCTGCCAGATGCATTAATGTAACTTCAATACAACAGACTAGAGGTGCTTTCGTTGTTGGCCTGGTGTCCACAACCTTAACTACAGGACTACCATTACCTTCCTACCAAACATCTCTCTATGACCAGGTCATAGCTTTTGTGAGTTTGTCTTAACGCGTTCTCTTGAAAAAATCACTTGAGCAGATAGCTCCACTATAACCCATGCTTTTGTATCTCCTGCACAGGAAAGATGCATCGGAAGATTTCAAAGTGCCCGCATGCTGTCCAACATGTCTTTGATCCTTGTTAATGTATCGGCATCTCTGCCCTAAATGGAGCTTAATTTTGTTTGTCATTTTCTTTGTTCGCTGCACTTAAGCGTTTCATTAGCACAGACAGAGAAGACAGTCGCCGTTTCGCGAAGACCCAGCCAAATGACACGGTTCATGGCATTTTGTTCGCGTGCACCGAATCAACACCAAAAGTGGCAACAGACATCACTGGCATACCCCTCAGTATCCTTAACTTTACAGCTGAAACTTGTTTCATAAAGGGAGTCGGTTCGAGATGGATGTTTGCTTTCCCAACCGAAGTAGTGTATTTGGAATGGTATGGGGAAAGGCTGCGGGCTGTTTTTCAATAGCGGCCTTCTGAACCTTATCTTCACTTCAATGAGATGATGTGGGCTCGGTCCTCACGAGACAGCATCGTTCTTACCTCGCGCACGGTTCGCATCACTGCCTGTCTTTGTTGACAGCCTTCATTTCAGTCTCTGCAGCACTCAGTCCTTAACAAGTTGTGACAGCTGGAAAGTCAAAGCCATTTGCAAGACCTTTGTGTTGAGTATCTAGAGTCCTAGAATCTAGAAACTACCTTTTACATAAATTCTGCTGCGGCTGGTCAATTCTGCGCAAAGATCAAGTGCTGCATAGACATTGCTCTGAAGTATGACATCACTAACTTTCAAAAAGCGACAAAATGATGAAACTCAAGGATATGCGATGGGGAAACCATCGAGGTTCTTTCTTTGGAGTCCTGCCAGAACATGTACTGTGTCCTCCCCGTGAAGAACATCACAACTGATTCCAAGAAGAACAACCTGACCCCATCTACCCGTGAGCCTGGTGCGGAGAGAGAGCGGATAGGTGCGGACACACTGCAGGGACCAATCCATTACATACAGTCATTCTCATCGACTTTGTTGATGAAGGTGGGGGTGCTCTAAATGCCTGATGTCATTGATTTGTAGTGCACAGAGGTACACTTCACCATGTAAATGAAGATATATACACCAGTGGGAATAAGAAGTGTAATTATTGCTAAACATGAGTTGTACTCATATAGCTGTATGACCAAATAGAAATCTCAACATTGAGGCATGCCGATATGTGTATTTTGTACATTTTATCATATATTGGAGCCAATTGTGTAAACAAGCTCCTAACAGGAACGTTAAGGGTTTTAACCTTTAAATGACGCACATCCCTTATTCCCACACGGATAAGATGGTGCATTTTTACTACAGGCCATGTTCACTGGGTTGTAGATGCATTTGTTTTTCGTTGTTGGTGGGAAATTAGAATGTAAATGTTTAATACACTCTTTTTTTCCACAGACAAATTGTTTGTGGATTCTAGAACACTTTGTCTTAAGTACATTTGGCTTTTTTCACTGATGTACGGGAATAAACACCCGACAGGTGAATGTATAGATGACTGTAATAGATGCACTTTTTTTAGAAAGCTTAAGTTCTGTTAAACTTGAAGCAACCTTGTTTGAAACCTGTCTTCAATGTATAGTTCATTTGAAATGATTTAACTACAAAATAAAAAGTTTGCAGAGTTGGAAAGAGCACTAGACATTTGTAAGTACAAGCTGTGTTAAATTCCTGAAATTGTACTCAATTCAAAGTAAAGTATGGAGTTAAAATGTAATTGAGTTTATGTTAAAATTACTCTTCTCAAAGGGAACTCAGAGTAGTAGTTACTTGTTTCCCTCCTTAAAATGAAAGATATTACCCGAAAACTCTAAGTACATCAACATATGAGAGTATTCAGGCCTATAGTTCCCCCCTGTCTGTCAATTTTTTGCCTCATTCATGAAATACAAGTCCACAGGTTCATGTCATTTTAAACGTTGAAATACTGATACTTTGAAATAAGATGGACAATTTTACCTTATAATATTGCTGTTGACTGTCAATATAGCAGTGACTTTCAAGCGTCCAAAACCGCCGTTTGATATCCACACCGCCTGACTCGCTACTTAAACATAAGCAGACTATTTAATTACATTATTATTTATAATGTTGTCGATTATGTTGGGTTCGGTAGAAACCTTATGAATTGCTTTATAAGATGTCATCATATTTGTATTGCCTGTGTCTAATTGTGAACTTTGTGACATCATTAAGTTTATACGGTATGAATCAAAGTTTGGGATTTCAAATAAATACTTAATTGTTTTACTTTAACTACATATTGGATGGAACAATGGGCAGCTAATTAAGTTTTTATCTGTGTTTCCAATGTATTAAATGTTGCCATCAGGAATCTATATGTGCTTGTTCCTGCTAGACTACTTTAGTCTTTGGTGGTCAGCTCTCTGCACATCGGACGCCTTTCAGACCAAAATCTTTTGGTCATATTGAAGTGGGATATATTCCTTCGCAAGTAAAAGGCCGTTCAAAGGTTTAGATATTAATTTAAATAGTACTCAGTAAGGAGTGAAAAAACTCTTAACTGTCTTAACTAGTAACTCGCGCTCCTTAAAATGAAAGATATTACCCGAAAACTCTAAGTACATCAACATATGAGAGCATTCAGGCCTATAGTTCCCCCGCTGCGTGCTTCATCCAGAGATGAGACTGTAATCTTTATTGTCTTCAAAACATCATTGTTATGATGGAGCGTTGGACCGGCCTGAGATGATGACTCAACACGGCAGTGGTTGCATGAGGCTCAGAGGAACAGAAAGACGGTGTGATGGACAGAGTTTCATGAGAACATGCAGTCTACAGTTTGTTTGCACAATCTCATTACATGTGTTTATTGTTTCAGGCCAAACCCCATTATGCAAGCAAACCCCTGTCTACTTTAAGCTGTCAATCATGACAGATGGTCCAATCGCCATGCTCGTACAGATCACACCCCTGACAAACACTCATTTTCCTCAATCGGTTTTTAGCATCACATTAGTAAAGGTTAATCTTTGCAATAGGGAATGCTTTTTTAATGTACTGTATTATTTGCATGTCTTGAAGCTAGATCTTCATTTAACAACCCCAAACACACACACACACACACACACACACACACACACATATTGTTTGAATCAAAGCATAAAATTAAATAAGTGGAAAAGGAAACAAACCAATTACAATTTCTGAGTGGTTGTATTGTTTGCTTGGTTAACATTTAAAACAAAAAAGTATTCCGATGCTTATGTCTCACTAGAATGACCTTTAAAATGGTTCTAAATCATTCTGGGCTCACTGTGCCAGTGCGCTCAGTTTATCTTCATGTTTATTTGTTTCTTAAGACCTCCCAAGAGTTGTCTCACGTGTCTGATTCACACACTTCAGGTCATCTCTACGAATAAGTTGAACACAGGATTATATTATTTGTCGCGGTCCAAATAAGAACAATTTAATTCGATTTATGTCAAAGAGATAGGAATCAGTAATCCAATAAGCTGGAAAGTCAATTAGATTTGTCTTTCAAATTCTATCGCGGTGTAAATTGAATAACATTGTTGTGTAATGCAGCTTAAAAGCTTATGGGGCAAATGGGGAATTTTGTAGTAAAGTTTGACCCGTATGTTAAGATGATGAGCATTTGTGATGGCACAGCGGTCATAAATCTAGCTCGACGGGGTGCGATGCCACAGCTGTAACTGATTTCAAGCTCTTTCAGTGTTGACACGAGGACATGAAGTCTGTTCATGTATGTGACCGCCTGTAATGTTGTATATAAGCACTGTGCAATAGATCCTGTACTGTACATCTCATCTGAAACAAAGCTTTTGTATGGAAATGGAAGTACGGCTTAATGGTTAACGGTAACATTCAAGCTATACATTTACTGTAAATACAGTTGTAATCTAAACCATAATGGCTTAATACTGAAAGTCTAACATTCCCCCCTAATGGTATACATGAGAATTATCCAAAGTGAATTGAACGCCATCCTTCCATTTCTGTCTTATTTTATTAGGATGTGCTCATATTTAATTTAGTTGTGCTCTTCTTTCCAAACACTTTGTTTTTTTCTAAAAAAGTATAAACTTACATAATATAAAAAGCACATTTAATATGCTTTATTTATTATAACAGGACCTGAAAGTAGACCATCTGCATGTGTTCACGTGCTCTGTCCCCTCTTCACCGCCTCACAAGTCTTGCTTTGTATCGGGTCAGTGTCCTGTGGAAATCTGCCCACTCTGCATGGCACACACTGGAACCCCTGAACAAAAGGGGTGACCAGAATCTCATCGATTCAATGCTGTCTGGACTCTAAAACAAAGAGGCGGCCAGCCTAAACCATTTGACTTATAGATCTGCCTTTGTACATGTTCATATACGTGAGCACTGAAGCTCTAAGGTTTCGTAAAAGATCACACTCGGATATTTTACAAAGTCTGAATGAAAAACGGACAATAAAGATGGCCAGGGGATCAAGTGAGAGAGATGCGGACCAACTGACCGAGCAGTTCTTGCACTATAAGACCACTGCGGACTTCTTTATTGATCACATAAATCTTATTTTACAAATATGATGAGTTTTTCGTTTATTTAATATAAAAAAATACCAGCCCCAATAGTCCAAATCATATTTTGATATCTTTATTTTGGTATTTACATTGTGTTCGGAGATTGTACACTGCTTTAAATGTAGCCAGACATGCCTCTCTGAAACAATGTCTTTGTAAGACATTTCAAAATTTAAATATTTAAATATATAATCCTTTCTCGCCACATTATTCTGCATTCAGTGCCTCCGGAGCTTTTGAAAGCCCTACTAGGATGGCATAGGGGGTGGAGCTTTAGAAAGTGGTCACATAGTGGGTTTACTACTGCTCGGCCAATCCGTGGCTAGACATTATCGTCTCACCTCGGGCCATTCTCCGCAGGTGACCAAAGGGGTAAACTTGAGGTTGTCTTGCCTTTCACACAACCCCATACGAAACACACACGCCAACATTTCAAATCATTTAAATACTCATCTTGAGGCTGTTCAGAGGGTTTTCATGTTCAATAGCTTCCCATCTGAGCTGAAGATATCACTCATGCAACAAGCACTGAAAAATAAAGGACTTAAAATAAAAGAATTAAAGGACTTCTAACATCTCACAGTCTTTGTCACTTGTTTTATGAGCTTTTAATAAACATGGAGGGATATCCCTTTAAAAATAACTATCAATGGTCCATCCACTTGACCAAAACAAGTAAAATTATAAAATGATAATTAAGATTTATATCAATAAAATGTGAATGCATTAAATAAAACAGCCTAAGGGAGATTTATCTTCATCTAAACTTTTCAAAATGGTTCTTCAAAACTGAAATTTTTGCATATATGATTTATTTTTAAATCCTGAAATATATTAAAAATATAAATATATATATATATATATATATATATATATATATATATATATATATATATATATGTGTGTGTGTGTGTATATATGTATATATATTTTTGTTACATTAGTTAGTCATGTCCAATTAACATATTTAACTGGCTCTGTAACATAAAGTATAATCGTAATCTAATGCACAAGTAATGGATTTTAAATAAGAGATAATGTATAGCCAGACGGTTGTTATTGCGGAATAAACCCAAGACAAACATATAATTTGGTTTCATTATTTTTAAACATAATCACCCATACAGTATGTACATTTCATTTATGTGTAATAGCATCTTTTGATGGACGGTTATCAGTAAACAGAACCTTTATACAGGCTATACCAAAACTAAAACCAGTCTTACGATATCAATAATAACATCTCAAGATCACACAAAGTCATGTAAGGATACACAAGATTACTTCTGTTCCTCTTCATCCACATCAGTGATTCAAGGTTCATATGTGTCAGTGCTTCCGTGGTGTATCGACTGCAAACATACAAAAAGAACACCAATAATAGTGTCTGTCCTGATGGTAAAACCATGTCACTTTTGACCATTTTAACACTTTGGGTTATTTCCCAATAACTGTACCAGTGACTGTCAGTGATGCTGGACCTGGATGAAAACTCAGTAAACAGCGACCTTGTGTGGTCATATGAGGAAGTGCCTAAACCCAAGGTCATCAAATTATATATTTGATTTAAAACAACTTCAACCCTAAACCTTATGGTATATTTTATCATAGGTGACAGCACTAATGCATTATTATAATTAACATATAGTTAATATATATATAATTAACTTTTTAATTAACTAAATATAAATAAGTCAGTCTATATCTAGGGTTATAATGATAAATGAAAGAGCATAAAATCATGTCTTAATTTTATATTTATGTTAAATGTAGTCTGACATAGCACAGTGTCCCTAAACCTAAGCAGAAGTTTGGTTGTCATGGCAACGAGTCTCCATTGTTACAACTGTGAATCACAATTAACTCTATTTCTAGAGCTGAAACAAAGTTGCTGTGATGATTTGTTGATTCATCATCTTTATATTTAATGTTGTTATTCTGCAGTCATGTCTTCAGTTGAGACACAGCCTTCGAGAAGTCTTCTGTTTCCAGACGTTTCTAATCCACATAAAGAGAGAAAAACCTCAAGGTAAACTTAATAAACTCTTAAACTCTTAAGGAATAAAGTTTAATATCTTGGACATTTATGTACATGTCTTGTCTCACAAGGATCATCCCAGAAAAGATTTCTGATGGAGAAAAAGTCTTCCCTGAACATAATATAACACAGTAAGATCTATTCTTCATTTATTTACATTCAAACATGGATATATACTGTATGTAATGTACATATATACTCTATAATATACTAAATACACTGACCTATTAAAGAGATTTCACCGAACAAGAAAACTTCCATCAGCATTTATACACCTTTGAGTTATTTGTAAAAATGTCTTTGTCCTGGGAAACCAATGGAGATATTTGAAAGAATGCTTTTAACCGAACACTTATTGGAGAAAATTTTATGTATATGATTTTTGCCCTGTTGAGCACAAAATGAGATATTTTGAAGAATGTGCCACAGCAAAAAGTTTGGATGTGGGTTCTAAGAACTGTTACTGTTACACACTATTACACACATTTGTACAAAATATCCTTCTCTGTGTTCATCCAAAGAAAGAACTACGAAACTTTATTTTAGGGTCAAATTTATACTCTCGGGTCAATAAGTATGACTCAATAATCTTCTTTATTCTGCTTTATCTCTCGAGGTTCAGGAAGCCTTTGCATCACACTGTTTGCACAGGACTGTTGTGTGCAGGCTTTCACCGCTCATTTGCACAAGTGTTTGCACTACTGCAGCGCTGGGATAAAGCTGAGACGCATGCACACAAATTAGAACAGCTCCGGTGTTTCCTCAGCACCGCTGAAGCTGCAGAAAGAGCTGGTAATGCACTCACTGTGTGGATGCAGATGACTTTTATTTGAATCTTTTCAATCGTAGATATAACGAAGCGGCATTCCACATCTACAAGTTTACACTTCGATGAAATAACGAAGTTGAATAATGTCTTAATATTTTATAAAGCGTTGAATGTAGTCGTAATGAAATAGCTGTCTGTACTTTATCCTGACATGACTTATAACTCATAACACATAAGGTAAGTACGGGTTTATAACACTACGATAATGTCAACAAGCATGCAGAATAAATAACTTGTCACCGTATTTGTTGATCTTTCAGGTTCTGCAGTCTTTCATGTAATGCATGTGCTGTGTTTTGTCATAGGACAATATGTGGAGGTGTATGACAACCACTTGTGTCTGGCCAGGTTCTTCACTGAACCAGAGGATGAATGGTTAAGGGATCATTTCTTTCAAGTCGCCTTGCAATCAGCTCGCAAAATAAAAATAGACTCCGGAAAAAGAGAGGCCGAAGCCAACTTGCACGTGGGACAGGTTTATGTAGAGAAGGGTAAAATGACGAATGTTCTGTATTTCATTATGTTAAAGTGTTGTTAACATGTAGTTACAGGGTTGCAATGTACTTTTAAAATCTTGTATAGCTATGTCTAAAGAAACGAGATGTATTTCTGAACAAATAAAATGAGATTAAACGTTCTTGACTATATGCTAAATAAACGGTGTGTTGGCATTATAGGTCAGCTTGAGCTTGCACAAGAACATTTTCAGGTGTTTTATGACATGACACTGGGCCGTGAGTGGCACGACACCAGTGGACGCCCGCATCACTCACGCTCATGTGAGGAGCTGGGGAAGGTGTACACACTGCTGGCAGAGAGACTGCTTCAGACACAAGACTATGAGCCGGCCATCAAGATGCTCACCAAAGCCTACGAGATGGCTACAGAAGGTGTGCATTCCGACACAAGGGCAGTTTCTAATGACTGTGATTTATAATATGTGTAATTTTAGGTGACATGGTTGTGGTTGAGTGTTGGCAAGTGTTCCTATAAGGAATTGATATATCTGTATTCCATGTTTTTTCCCTTAATAATATGAAAATGAAAAACACGGCAGGTATGATGATTCGTGCATTTATTATACTTGATCTTGTTCATAATAATTCATTATGTTTTATTGTAGCAGGAGATCCCGGGTCAAAAGGAAAGGCAGCTTATAGATTAGGTCTTGCATATCAGAGTTTAGGAGACCACACAACTGCTAAACAGGTCAGTATGGAAAACACCAACATTTTGTCTAGACATTCTTTAATGGTCTCACCATAGAATAGCTTACACTGTTTGGATTTGTGTCGTATTGTGTGTCAGTTTCTCGGTGTGTATAAAGAGATATCCACAGCACTTGATGATCTGGATAACGTGGGAAGAGCATATGAAGCCATTGCCAAGTCTCTGGAGAGGCAAGTGCACAAACTATACACACATGTTGTATTCTACAAAACTGAACTCAACTGTAATTTCCGACCTAAATACTGAAGGTTTGAATTGACTTTGAGAAGTTGGTTGTGAGCAGGGTTTTTATTTATCCTGTTTGTGTTATTTACACCATAAAAATATAATGTGGAAAGTTTTTGGAAGAAATATATACACTTAATGTTCTAAGGCTTGTAATCAAAACTTAATATCCGACCGCAAATCGTAATTCTGTGGGATTATATAGAATTATTACAATAGTCTTGAACAGTCTTGGACTTGACCAGTGCCAAGTTTTAAGCCGTTTATTCTAAATGTCTAACCTGATGCTCTATAGGGAGTTTATTGTAGTGTATGTTGTTCTGGGTTTAATTAGAAAAAGTGTGCCAATGCATCTCTCTATATAATGTACGGTCAGCATGTTTCATGTAATCTAGCCAAACTGCAATGGAAACGGCAAAGGACAAATTAAAAAGTTCTTTTAAAATAAAAACAAATTATATCATGTAACAAAGCAAATGCATATCATATGAATAATAATGTTGTGTAACTTTGATGTTTGTCCAACACAGTGAGGGCAAGCAAACAGAAGCCGTTCAATGTTTGGAGAAGTTTGCTGAGATTTCCATGACCAACAAACAGGACGGAAATCTCGAGAAAGCCTACATGTATCTCGGATCAATCCTCAACTCTAGAGTAAGAGAGTGGGAATATAATAAAAGTGGTTTGACACCATGACATTTGATGAAGTCTGCAGTCTAAAACTCCTGTAGTCATGATCGCCATTTAAGATCCATTTTAGATCCTTATTCCACATTGCAGACAAAATATATAATGACGTAATGATGCCTATAAAAAGAGTAATGGGTTGACTCATGCGATTAATCACTGACATCCAGTACACACCAATGATATGACAAAGACACAAGAACATACAGTTATACACATTTTAACTATGACAGCAGAAAGAAAAAGCATTTATAAGAGTCGTGTGAACATCTGCCACCATCTACGATAAAAAATATACCTATAATGTAATGGTTATTTTCATTTTTAAGTAGTTAGTCGAGAGAATTTGCACATTTATTAATGTAGTTACGGATCGGTTAGGATGCTGCCCTTAAGGGCAGTTTACATTTTGATATTTTTGGGTGTGCAAGTTCTTTATTCTAAATATAGACGCAATCTGAAATGAACGAATTTGACCTAGAGGGTTGTTAACAGGTCAAAGAGCATATGAGTCACATGACAATGAAACGTGTTGTCTGCATTTGACCCCACACACACCATAGAACACACTATTTCAATGGTTAATAAAGGTACTTATTTTTTAAGTCTTCAAGTTAATCGTGTCTCCTGACGGCCTTGAAGACATTGGAATAGGGAGAAACCAGCGTTTGTTGTGTTTTTGTGTGTTTTTAAGACACTAAATGTGAATGATCCCATAGACAGCTATCAATGTATAGCTTCTAGTGTCATTGCAGAATGCTCAATGTAAATAACGCAATGTGTTCATGCATTTGTGTGCAGATGCAGTATGATGAGTCTCATGAATATTTCAAGCATGTATATGAGATTGCGTGTAATATGGCATCAGTGTCCAGACTGCAGAACGCCCAGGTCCATGTGGGCACCTCTCGAGCACTCAGCATGCTCCAGACATATAACAAACACATCGAGATGTCTGAACAGCGCGGCATTCAGAACATCATCACATGGAAGGAGAACAGACAAGACTTTACTGAACCCATGTGAGTCAGTGCGTGGTTACAGAATTCAGAATGTTCAATATTAGTAAATGGTTGGAAACAAATGGGATGTAAGAAAGACTTGAAACATCCATTTTCTTTTTATTTATAGAGAGCAACAGTGATGAAGGACAGCGAAGAATGTCTGAAGAACATGTTCTGGATTCTGATGGATTTTAAAGAGAGAAAGGATATTTAAAAGTCTCTCTGTGGTTTCTTTATTTATGATACAGAATAACTTAATGAGCTGAAATAAAGATCTTTGAACTGTCTTCCTCATCTTTATGTGTAAAGCAGACTAGTCATTATAAAAATATTGCAATTTTTTATTTAATCTCTGAAACACATAAAAAGAGAGAAAAAACTTATATAAATAAATATCTAAATGACAAATGAAGACAATTAAACTATGCAGAAGTAGATATCCGGCTGTGAAATGACTAAATCTCTATCCTGTGAACTGTGGATTGAAAAGCACACAATATGATTTTTTATCTACACAAAACTCAGAATGTACAGTTGTGTAGTATTAGGACACTCCTGCAGTTGAAGAGTGGGCTGGGCTTAAATGCTCAGTGTGCTGCCCAACACAAACACAAGACTCCAGACTTCAGGTCATGGATCTTTACCAGATCAACACCAGTTTAATGGAAACCTTTCGTGTTCCCCATGCTCTTGCACTCGCGTTTCTTCTGTATATTGTGTCTATTGTGGTGAAGTTAATAGTTAAGAGGAGGAGAGCAAAGATTGCACTGGAACTGTTTCCAGGACCTGATGAACACTGGCTGTTTGGACATGTGAAAGAGGTAACACAAATAACACACACACACACACACACACACACACACACACACACACACACACACACTATATATCACATACAACCCTAGTGAACCAATACAACTATAAGGTCAAAAAATGAAATCAATGGAAATATTAATCTGCTGTTAATGGAAAAGTTTGTGTTCACATTTAAACTATATGGACTTTTTCTATACTGCCTAAAATAAGTTATGATGGGGGTTTAAAAGCTTTCTTTAAATGTAAATATTTTAAGTTCTGATCCTATACTAAATATAGACAAAACTCTTCTAAAAATAAACAAAACTCTTCTAAAAATAAACAAAACTCTTTCAAAAATAAACAAAGCTCTTTCAAAAAATAAACAAAACTCTTCCAAAAAATAAACAAAACTATCAAAAAATAAACAAAACTCTTCCAAAAAATAAATAAACTTTCAAAAAATAAACAAAACTTTCAAAAAAAATAAACAAAACTCTTTCTAAAAATAAACAAAACTTTCAAAAAAATAAACAAAACTCTTTCTAAAAATAAACAAAACTCTTTCAAAAAATAAACAAAACTTTCAAAAAATAAACAAAACTCTTTCAAGATTTCTTGACTGGGGTAAAGAATTGGAATTGGGTTATTTTATTAGAATGCTCATAAGATTTATGTTAAGTATTATTTGCTAGATTGTTTCTGAAAAAGTGCAAAAACCTAAACCCTAATAATAAAACATCTCAATCTTGTCTTGTTTTACTCTGTGTGCGAGATCACATATAAAGTAGTTTGTATAACCTCATGATATTAATAACCAAGTAAAATAAGTTGGCTTGTTTTCACTAGAGAAAATAGTTCAAGATGTATGAACACAATAAAATGTACTCCTGTTCCACATAATTATCTTCGTAACATTATGCCTAATGCATTGTCTATTCACAGCCGCTAGACAACTACATAATTATATTGTAATGTTATAACAGAACAGCCTTGTATACGACTCACATTCTTCCCCAGGGATAAAGAATTCACATAAAATGAATACAATTATGGGGGCAGTTGGATGGACAACCTTAACATTTTATCATTGGTTTGTAGCACAGATATCCACATTGGTTTACATGCACACATAAGGTCTGTCTTTAACATTTTAAAGTCTTCTTTGGATTTTTAGTGCATGATTTTTCATTGTCAAGTAAGGGTCATATTATTGTCACATTCATTCCTCTACATATTCTTCCTAAACACAAATACAAAAATATGTTCTATTTAATGTTCTATATAGAGGTATCACTTGTGCAATTGTTGGGTAATAATGCTTCTGATTTGTGCCATTTAATTTACAGAAATTCTAAAAATGTTGTCCACTACCTGAAACACGTCCTTTCTTGTCACTACCATAATGCATGTTTACTTACTTTTTAAAAAAGAAAACTTCTGCATAGACTGTTATTTTTATACTGAGTTCTGTGTATTATCCATAATCCAAAATGTGTCGTCCATAATGCTGTATCTGCTGTTATAGTTTCATCAGGATGGAAAAGATTTGCAGAAAATAGTCAAGTGGGGTAAAGAGTATCCCCTTGCTTTTCCACTGTGGTTTGGTCCGTCTGTTGTGTTTTTGAACATTCATCACCCATCGTACGTGAAGACCATTCTCTCTTCAACAGGTGCTGATCTGTTTGATAGTTTCCTTTTTTTCGTATCTTTATCGAGCATGTTTAACCGACCTGTTTTTTCTGTACGGCAGAACCAAAAGACGATATCGCATATACATTTCTTGTCCCTTGGATAGGTAAGAAAACGTGAAAATCAAACATTCATTTATCATTGCATGTGATACCCATGCACGTGATCGCGATAACTGGTAAAAAAACTTCTTCTTAGGAGAAGGTTTGCTTGTGTCGGCTGAAAAGAAATGGTTTCGGCATAGAAGACTCCTAACGCCTGGTTTCCATTATGATGTTTTGAAGCCTTACGTGAAACTTATAGCTGATTCCACCAAAACTATGCTTGTAAGTAAAAGAGACTAAATTACTCAACTTCAAGTCCTTCCAAACTTGTATTCTGTTGATTATTCAATGAAACTAAACTGATGGATCCTTCAACAACTAGAAGCTTCAGTCTTTTTTGAAGAACTTGGAATTGCGGTTGTACATAGAAAGAATTAAAGACAGACCACACTAAATACATTTTTTTGTCTCTTTCAGGATAAGTGGGAAATTCATGCTCAGTCAGAAGAGTCGTTTGAACTGTTTCAACACGTTAGTCTCATGACGCTGGACAGCATCATGAAATGTGCCTTCAGCTGTAACAGTAACTGTCAAACAGAGAGGTTAGTTAGTACATTTTTATACAATGTTATTCCATCTTACCATCGCTATCATGTCAAACTGATGTCATTGCAGTGGAACCAACCCGTACATCGCGGCAGTCTATGAGCTCTGTCGCTTGGTTAACCTCAGGTTCCGAGTCTTTCCTTACCACATCAATGCCGTATTCCATCTCAGTCCCCATGGATACAGATTCAGGAAGGCATGCAATATAGCACACAGCCACACAGGTATACCTGCCCACCATATCTTGTCCATCTCCAGTTTCCGGTCTTCACGATATCTTTACATCTTTAGAGGAAGTTATCAGAAAGAGGAAGGAGGTCTTGAGGATAGAAGAAGAACAAGGCATAGTAAAGAAGAAAAGATATCTGGACTTTTTGGACATTCTCCTCTCGGCCCGAGTACGACATTGCCATACATTTGAACAAAAATATGTAAATCTGATCTTTCATAGTGCTGTTATCTGAATGTAACCGCATTTCACAGGATGAGTATCAGCAAGGCTTGTCCGACGAGGACCTCAGGGCTGAGGTGGACACATTCATGTTTGAAGGCCATGACACCACAGCCAGCGGGATATCTTGGATCTTATACAGTTTGGCCTGTAACCCTGAGCACCAGCAAAAATGCAGAGAGGAGATCCTGCAAGTTCTTGAAGGAAACGACACCATGGAGTGGTATTTGTATTAATGTCTTCAAAGGAAGCTTTGGATAGTTGAGTGTGCTTGTTCGGTGGCACTTCAGGCAATACAAGTTCATGCCTGGGCTTGTGATGTTTTCCCATCTTCTATTTGCTTGCATTTTGAAAATTCAAGTTAATAAAACCACCAAACTGTCAATTTCTGTATGCCATTGAATAATCGGCCATTTGGTATCCATAGAGAAATTGACCATTGTTGCATCTATAATAATAAAAACGAAATGCTTTTTAACAATAAAAACTTTTTAAGTTTTGCCATCATGGTCACATTAACTTGACCAACAGCTAAAAAAAAGTTGTGGCATTTATGAAACCCAGGCAAAATTATTTATGATTGTTGGCCAAACTGCTAATTTATTTTAAATTGTGGTAATGTCTTTTTTTAATGATTTTCAAGGGAGGACCTCAATAAAATTCCATATACCACGATGTGTATTAAAGAGTCGCTGCGCTTTTACCCTCCTGTGCCGGGAATGTCCCGAAAGTTGACTAAACCCATGACTTTCTTTGATGGACGGACTGTGCCTGCAGGTAAGGCTTAAACCTCAAACCTAAAAAATAATTTGAAAATGAAATACTTTGTATAATTTGTTGAATGGATTGTTTAATGCATTTAAATGTAAGCAAGTAAATCCGTAACCTAAAATAATTCTGGCAAGACATGCTTTAAACTTTTAGCTAATGGAATTTACTTGTTATTTCTTTTGCATGTTATAATAAGTTATGTGTATCGTAAGTTATGTCCGGGTCACAAAGCGTGCGTGCACAATAATGTTTGTTCATGTTTTTGAGATGAAATCATATATAACCAACCATTACCTTAATCTCACAGACTACTAAACACCAATTAGGGTTTACTTAAAATGTAGTTGAAAAATTACTTATAGGTACTTAAAATTACAGTAAAATATCTAAATTCTGCAAGTTCCATTGCCAAAGTACAAACATTGTCCCCCATAGACACAAAACAACCCACACAATCCTATATATAGGGATAACAAAGCTTATGAACAAAACTATCTGGTCAATATGCACATGATTCATAACTCACTGTGCCATGCATCTGACACATGTCCCACTGTGGTAACCATTATTGAAGAAATCTACAAAACCATGTGTCAGAAGTAACAATGACAGAAAAATAGACCAGAGACCATTCAACATTGTCTTTTGCAGCAGATATAATGACCTCTGACACGGGTAACATCTGTTTAAACATTAACCTCACTGTTTGCCTCTCAGTTACTTGTTGTACGCTACATGAACTTTTATAATCTCTAACGCTGTCTGTGAATGTTATCTGATGAACATAGGACCATGAACATGGACCGAACGCCCTTAACACTGTTTATGACTGTTTCACTCTTCCACAGATTCTCTCATTGGAGTCAGTGTTTATGGGATTCACATGAATGCCACAGTGTGGGAGAATCCACATGTATGATATAATATTTGCTTAACATTTGCTGTTGTTTAATTGTGACTTAAATGTGTTTGTGTAGTTTTACTGGCAGAACGTTGTGTTACTAGTGCAAAAATTTGTGATCTTAATTCCAAGAAATCACAAAAAGGCCCTATATGAAAATGTAAAGGCAAGAAATATCAAGTGACCCCCTGTCAGTTTTCAGAAAATACAAGAACGATCATGGCAGTTTGTGTTTTATCGTCTCAGAAATATTGTGTTTCTTGATATATGTGACTCAGATCACACTTCATGACCCGTTCAAGCAGAAAATCTATAGATTGACAGGGTTTACCTACTTTTTCTTGCTACTCTATACCTTAAATGCATTGATGAAAGCATCTGTCAACTGGATAAATGTAATACCACACATAAATATATTTGTTTTGACGTGATTTGACATCTTGTTTGCTTATAACCAATATTGAGCTCTACTTCAAAAACGTCCAGTCTGACCTTTAGTACAAGAACGTTGGTCGGTACCACATGACGGAATAGTTCTAAGTACTTTTAATGAAACTATGTAGGGAAAAGTATACTGGCAGTTCAAGTAATGCTATGGAAAACATAAGGAGCTCCAAAAACCTGTAACACAATTGACAGTTCATGTTATATATGGTCAAATGTATGTAATGTGTAATATGTCGTGATATCCACAGGAATTTGACCCTTTGAGATTTCTGCCAGAGAACACTGCTAAGAGGTCGCCCCATGCCTTCGTGCCCTTCTCTGCCGGGCCAAGGTTTGTACCTCAGCTTAAAGACATGACCAGTTTAGCAAGTAGGTCATTCATTTACATTTTAGTCATGCGGACACATGCCTTTAGAAACGTTGGTAACAAGACGCTGCTTTTGTCAATGAGAAACACGCAACCTCAAACCAAGCGTTCTTGAATCTAAAGACAGATCCTGTGGTTGTATGGCTCATAAAGATTTCTTTGGATTTGATTACAGGAACTGCATCGGACAGAACTTCGCCATGAATGAAATGAAAGTAGCAGTGGCTCTGACACTGAAGAGATTTCATCTCATTAAAGACCCAAATCACACCCCAAAGATGATCCCTCAAATAGTGCTCAGATCCCTCAATGGAATTTACATCAAGGTCAAATCTGTAGAAACTGATTGAAGGAAAAATGTATCGTATAATTTACTTTACAGACTCATTTTATAAACGGTGAACACAACATGTGTAATGCCATCCCGGGAATCCTAATGGATGTTGCACTTTGACGTCTTCAGGAGTATTGAAATAAAGATGGAAAGTCCATTTCTTTTCAACACTTCATCCATAACAGCTTGTCATCTCTGAAAACATATTCAGATAACCATACATTTTGTTGCATACAAGGTATGTACTTAATAAAATCATTTTTGAAAGGGTTGGAACATTTTAAATGCAAATTTCACCCTGTGTTGGGTCTCTGCAGGTCACTTCACAGATTTGTTTTATATAAGTGTCATAAATGGGGAATTTCAACAAAAATGATTATTTGTTTTTACGTTACAGACTTAAAAATCAATATTACATTCAAACGTACCAAACTAAGTTATTTTGTAAGAAACTTTTCAAGCTTTAGGACAACTAAAATCTCCAAATATTCATGATCAAAAAAGCTGTCAAATGAAATATTATCGTCAATACGTCATTAGATGGAAAATCAGCAAAAAGCAACATTGTTGAGGTCTAGAGGTGTTAAGAGGTGAAGGTCTCTCACTCTCTCGTTCACTTTGTCGTGTGTACACATTCTAAGATGAGCATTATATGATGGACAAAGAAGAAATTATAACTCCTGTGCCGGCACTTGCTAGCTTGATCCAGATTCCAGAGTTTACACAATCAGGATTGACTGTATATACACTAAATATTGCACACTTTTGTTGTACTTGTCTTGTTTCTGTGACATCTCACAAATGCGTTCAACACAGATACACAAATGCAGGGGGTGAAACTCCAGGCTTGCTTTACATAACCAAAATTCTTGCGTAAATTTGTGACCATTACACAACATGGCGGTACACCAAGTTGGTTAGTTGCGATCCGTCTTGTAAATAGACGAGAAACAGAACAAGACCGAACAAGACTTTCTGTAAACATTCGCAATGACATTTAAACAATGCAAAGTGGAAACACATTTTCTGTTGGTTGTTTTACAGTCTCTGTGTTTAATTCGAACGCAAATAAACCACACATTTATACACAAATCATATACAGTCATTCGGGCACACAATAACACCATATCTCTTTAACTTCACTATTAATTTGAACAAGATGACGGTGTAGAATTAGTATCTGTGGCTTGTTTAACAGGGTAGTCCCCATTAACCTTGAAATATTGGAGGGTTTGGGATTTATCTACACACTTGTATCATCAAACTGTTGTATAAAAGCAATATGGCACTTGTAGTCGTGTGACGTTGATTAAATCTTCATATATCATAAAACCATTATTATTTATATATTTTTTATACTGTTGTATAATGGATGAAACATTAATGAATTTCATTGATTAAGGCCGTTGACTCCCACTATATTTATTTATGTTGAAAAATTATCTTATTTTGCATAAAACGATGGAAACTTTCTGTTTCATTGTTACAAAACTATACTGCCAAATTTCTATGATTGCTTAACTGGAACTTAAGTGTGTAAATCAGACCACAAACTTATTAGAAAAAAACATTTCAGATAACTAAAGTGTCGTTTTTGCCATCTTATTATAAAGCTACATTAATTATATTTAGCTGGAGCATTTGAGGTGAATCTAAAGAACAAGTTGCCTCTTGTAAATGTAGAACATGTGTCATTGTGTCTGTGTGTTTTCCATATTTGCTAGTATTTTTCAGTAAAAAAACGCAACAATTCACTGTTTCAAAATTTCATTTTTGGAAAATGCATACAAATGCAGCTTCACCATCACTTCTCTCCTCTCCTATGGTAATATTTATAAATCTGAGTCTCATCTGTGAGATAAATAGCTTGACTTTTGGAAAGAGTTCTCTCCTAATCTCTCCTAACAAGTATATTCCTTGCCATTAAGTTGTAAAACTGGTTAATTCAGCCCTTTTGGTGTTGTTATAGACTAGTGTTGATATTTTCAGTCACTTGTGTTTTGTTTTCGAAGCAAGCGCCTCAAGATTTGCTGGACCACCCCATACGGTCCCAAACACAGTTCTCTCGGCTGTAAGTGCTTCTTCCAGCGGAAGCTCTCGCCCTGAGACAACAACTCTTTTAGCTGCCTGGATGACTGACGCCGGTCCTTTAATGAAGTGACTGAGCCACTGCTCTGCATGAGTCAGTGTATTCTCCTGACCAGACGAGCAATGGAGAACCTCATCGACCAGTCCAATCTGTTTTCCGAAGTCCGGATCAACTTTTATAGCCCCAGCAAGCAGTTTTATGGAATTCTGGCTGCCAATGATACGAACCAGCCTTGCAGCACCTCCCCAACCGGGTACCAAACCCATATGTTTGTGGACAAACTGGATAACACCATCGGACGTCATCAACCTGACAATAGAAAAACACATAAGGTTGACATCACACTTTAAAAGCAGAATAATGATTGAACATATATGATTCAATGTTGGTGTTTATTTACCTAAAATCACAGGCGGTGGCGAGTTCTGCCCCACCACCCAAAGCTTTTCCTTCCACCAGGGCCACAGAGATGAGTGGCAACCTATCTGAAAGAACAGGAATTTAGCAATATAAAACTTAATAACAAACCATTTACTAGGCCCACTATGATATATACAATTCTGGGTTCACAGTTAACAATTTTCAATAACATATGTCAATTTGATAAAAATAAAAAATAAAACATTGTTAAAAATATCACTTAAGGTTTAATTGAACTTTCTATATGATACATGGATAATAAAGGTCTATCTATAACTGGTAAAAAAAAAATTAACATTAAAAGCCAAAAGCTCGATGTTCACTTTTTTATTTAAATTTTTGTCCTAAGATGGATAAGAATGAAAAGGTGATTCCAACCAACAAACCTTAGGAGTCTCGTGAGAGTATTCTGCATGAACTCACACATTTTCATCCCGTCCTGGAAAACAGGAGCACATTTTAACATCACGTTCAATAAACTGCAACATGACACCTGTTTTCTTGTAAGCCACCATCATTAAAGAACAATAACTTCATTTCTTTATAGTTCTTTTGAGGCTGTTTGGTGAAAAAGCAGATTTGATTTAGTTACACTTAAAGCAAAAATAAATTCTATTGTTAAGGAACAACAAATTCTTTTCCCTTAGAACAGCGTCGATGTGACAGGGTAAGAGGTCATTGAGTGGTACATTCAGGCGCTCGTGTTCTGGGCGACCTGCCTGACATCAGAAAGTAGGAAAACATACACAGAACAATTTTCCACACGACTTGAGCCGTGTTCACCCAGAGTGGGTGATAAAGTCCACACCTGTGGGTTTGCCATCGCTCTGACAGCATTCAGATCAGATCCAGAGCAGAATGTTCCAGCAGCACCCTGCACGATGAGTCCTTTACCTTCGGACCAGGTCTCCAGCTCATGCACCCGCTCCTCCAGCTCAATCATCATGCTGCCTACAACAGATCACATGCTCAACATCGAGTCTTGATCCGAACATGAGTGTGGAGATCTATGACGGTCATCACCTGTGAAGGCGTTCATGCGTGTTGGGTTATTGACAGTCATGAGGGCCAAGCCTGACTCCAGTTTCTTCAGGTCTACGCTTCCTCCGGGGAAACCTCTGAGCTTCTCTGGGATCTCTCCAGCAGATTGGCTCTGACTGTAGATGGACCGGTGGTGCTGAAGACCTCTCACAGCCCTGCAGGACTGGATCAGAACATACCTGCACATGGCCATGATGGATCTGGGTTGAGAAGAACATGAAAACATGCACATGGGTCAGAATACATCACACATGATGAGAAGAACATGAGAACATGCACATGGGTCAGAATACATCACAGATGATGAGAAGAACATGACAACATGCACATGGGTCAGAATACATCACACATGATGAGAAGAACATGAATGCATGCACATGGGTCAGAATACATCACACATGATGAGAAGAACATGAATGCATGCACATGGGTCAGAATACATCACACATGATGAGAAGAACATGAGAACATGTACATGGGTCAGAATACATCACACATGATGAGAAGAACATTAATGCATGCACATGGGTCAGAATACATCACACATGATGAGAAGAACATGAGAACATGCATATGGGTCAGAATGCATCACACATGATGAGAAGAACATGAATGCATGCACATGGGTCAGAATACATCACACATGATGAGAAGAACATGACAACATGCACATGGGTCAGAATACATCACACATGATGAGAAGAACATGACAACATGCACATGGGTCAGAATACATCACACATGATGAGAAGAACATGAGAACATGCACATGGGTCAGAATACATCACACATGATGAGAAGAACATGACAACATGCACATGGGTCAGAATACATCACACATGATGAGAAGAACATGACAACATGCACATGGGTCAGAATGCATCACACATGATGAGAAGAACATGAGAACATGCACATGGGTCAGAATACATCACACATGATGAGAAGAACATGAGAACATGCACATGGGTCAGAATACATCACACATGATGAGAAGAACATGACAACATGCACATGGGTCAGAATGCATCACACATGATGAGAAGAACATGAATGCATGCACATGGGTCAGAATACATCACACATGATGAGAAGAACATGAGAACTTGCACATGGGTCAGAATACATCACACATGATGAGAAGAACATGAGAACATGCACATGGGTCAGAATACATCACACATGATGAGAAGAACATGAGAACATGCACATGGGTCAGAATACATCACACATGATGAGAAGAACATGAATGCATGCACATGGGTCAGAATGCATCACACATGATGAGAAGAACATGAATGCATGCACATGGGTCAGAATACATCACACATGATGAGAAGAACATGAGAACATGCACATGGGTCAGAATACATCACACATGATGAGAAGAACATGAATGCATGCACATGGGTCAGAATACATCACACATGATGAGAAGAACATGAGAACATGCACATGGGTCAGAATACATCACACATGATGAGAAGAACATGAGAACATGCACATGGGTCAGAATACATCACACATGATGAGAAGAACATGACAACATGCACATGGGTCAGAATACATCACACATGATGAGAAGAACATGAATGCATGCACATGGGTCAGAATGCATCACACATGATGAGAAGAACATGAGAACATGCACATGGGTCAGAATACATCACACATGATGAGAAGAACATGAGAACATGCACATGGGTCAGAATACATCACACATGATGAGAAGAACATGAGAACATGCACATGGGTCAGAATACATCACACATGATGAGAAGAACATGAATGCATGCACATGGGTCAGAATACATCACACATGATGAGAAGAACATGACAACATGCACATGGGTCAGAATACATCACACATGATGAGAAGAACATGAATGCATGCACATGGGTCAGAATACATCACACATGATGAGAAGAACATGAAAACATGCACATGGGTCAGAATGCATCACACATGATGAGAAGAACATGAGAACATGCACATGGGTCAGAATGCATCACACATGATGAGAAGAACATGAGAACATGCACATGGGTCAGAATACATCACACATGATGAGAAGAACATGAGAACATGCACATGGGTCAGAATACATCACACATGATGAGAAGAACATGAGAACATGCACATGGGTCAGAATACATCACACATGATGAGAAGAACATGAATGCATGCACATGGGTCAGAATACATCACACATGATGAGAAGAACATGAGAACATGCACATGGGTCAGAATACATCACACATGATGAGAAGAACATGAATGCATGCACATGGGTCAGAATGCATCACACATGATGAGAAGAACATGAGAACATGCACATGGGTCAGAATACATCACACATGATGAGAAGAACATGAATGCATGCACATGGGTCAGAATACATCACACATGATGAGAAGAACATGAGAACATGCACATGGGTCAGAATACATCACACATGATGAGAAGAACATGAATGCATGCACATGGGTCAGAATACATCACACATGATGAGAAGAACATGAATGCATGCACATGGGTCAGAATACATCACACATGATGAGAAGAACATGAATGCATGCACATGGGTCAGAATACATCACACATGATGAGAAGAACATGAATGCATGCACATGGGTCAGAATACATCACACATGATGAGAAGAACATGAGAACATGCACATGGGTCAGAATACATCACACATGATGAGAAGAACATGAATGCATGCACAGAATAAACACACAGAACTTCAGTGATGAATGATCTTGACCTGACAGTATTGTGGTGTCACTTTAAAAACAGTCCGGAGTGAAACCAGCAGACATTAAAGGTTCCGCACTGTGACGTCATTTAACCTCCATGTTGAATGTATGGATCCTATTTTAATCAATAATGACGCAGTTTAAGACAGAAGAGTGCTGAAGGTTTAGGAGCAGTGACGTAGATGTTCTCTTCTTCTGTCGATGCTACAGTTGTCCGGCAGGGGGCGATGTGACCACAGTCCTATGTACTTCAATGGTGGATTATTTTTAAACATCTCGTGGCAGAATCACAATTACACAGCATATATTCGCTTAACTGTTATATATGATATTATATGTGTCACACACTTGGCTTGCTAAACTCAAAACGCGCTTATAATCAAATTTTTAGAAGTGGCTTGGGCTTGTGCGCATGCGCAGTCGGAACAAGCGCCCCGCCCCCTGAGTGTCGTCGGACTTTATCGATTGATGATTGGTTGATCGACTGCGTGGCGGGAATAACGGAGCAATAATTTAATGAAAAGTTATATTGTTAATAATTATATTGTTAATAATTATATTGTTAATAATTATATTGTTAATAATTATATTGTTAATAATTATATTGTTAATAATTATATTGTTAATAATGATAATGTTAATAATTATATTGTTAATAATTATATTGTTAATAATTATATTGTTAATAATTATATTGTTAATAATTATATTGTTAATAATGATAATGTTAATAATTATATTGTTAATAATTATATTGTTAATAATTATATTGTTAATAATTATATTGTTAATAATTATATTGTTAATAATTATTTTGTCAATAATTATATTGTTAATAATTATATTGTTAATAATTATGTTTCTAATAATGATAATGTTAATAATTATTTTGTTAATAATTATTTTGTTAATAATTATATTGTTAATAATTATATTGTTAATAATTATTTTGTTAATAATTATATTGTTAATAATTATTTTGTTAATAATTATATTGTCAATAATTATATTGTTAATAATTATATTGTTAATAATTATATTGTCAATAATTATATTGTTAATAATTATATTGTTAATAATTATGTTTCTAATAATGATAATGTTAATAATTATTTTGTTAATAATTATTTTGTTAATAATTATATTGTTAATAATTATATTGTTAATAATTATTTTGTTAATAATTATATTGTTAATAATTATTTTGTTAATAATTATATTGTTAATAATTATTTTGTTAATAATTATTTTGTTAATAATTATATTGTTAATAATTATATTGTCAATAATTATATTGTTAATAATTATATTGTTAATAATTATTTTGTTAATAATTATTTTGTTAATAATTATTTTGTTAATAATTATATTGTTAATAATTATTTTGTTAATAATTATATTGTCAATAATTATATTGTTAATAATTATATTGTTAATAATTATATTGTCAATAATTATATTGTTAATAATTATATTGTTAATAATTATTTTGTCAATAATTATATTGTTAATAATTATATTGTTAATAATTATGTTTCTAATAATGATAATGTTAATAATTATTTTGTTAATAATTATTTTGTTAATAATTATATTGTTAATAATTATATTGTTAATAATTATTTTGTTAATAATTATATTGTTAATAATTATTTTGTTAATAATTATATTGTTAATAATTATTTTGTTAATAATTATTTTGTTAATAATTATATTGTTAATAATTATATTGTCAATAATTATATTGTTAATAATTATTTTGTTAATAATTATATTGTTAATAATTATATTGTTAATAATTATTTTGTTAATAATTATATTGTTAATAATTATTTTGTTAATAATGATAATGTTAATAATTATTTTGTCAATAATTATATTGTTAATAATTATATTGTTAATAATTATGTTTCTAATAATGATAATGTTAATAATTATTTTGTTAATAATTATATTGTTAATAATTATATTGTTAATAATTATATTGTTAATAATTATTTTGTTAATAATTATATTGTTAATAATTATTTTGTTAATAATTATATTGTTAATAATTATTTTGTTAATAATTATTTTGTTAATAATTATATTGTTAATAATTATATTGTCAATAATTATATTGTTAATAATTATTTTGTTAATAATTATATTGTTAATAATTATATTGTTAATAATTATTTTGTTAATAATTATATTGTTAATAATTATTTTGTTAATAATGATAATGTTAATAATTATTTTGTTAATAATTATATTGTTAATAATTATATTGTCAATAATTATATTGTCAATAATTATATTGTTAATAATTATATTGTCAATAATTATATTGTTAATAATTATATTGTTAATTATTATGTTTCTAATAATGATAATGTTAATAATTATTTTGTTAATAATTATAATGTTAATAATTATATTGTTAATAATTATTTTGTTAATAATTATATTGTTAATAATTATTTTGTTAATAATGATAATGTTAATAATTAGTTTGTTAATAATTATATTGTCAATAATTATATTGTCAATAATTATATTGTTAATAATTATATTGTCAATAATTATATTGTTAATAATTATATTGTTAATTATTATGTTTCTAATAATGATAATGTTAATAATTATTTTGTTAATAATTATAATGTTAATAATTATATTGTTAATAATTATTTTGTTAATAATTATATTGTTAATAATTATTTTGTTAATAATGATAATGTTAATAATTAGTTTGTTAATAATTATAATGTTAATAATTATATTGTTAATAATTATTTTGTTAATAATTATATTGTTAATAATTATTTTGTTAATAATGATAATGTTAATAATTATTTTGTTAATAATTATATTGTTAATAATTATATTGTCAATAATTATATTGTCAATAATTATATTGTTAATAATTATATTGTTGGTAATTATTGTGTTGGTAATTATTTTGTTAATAATTATATTGTTAATAATGATAATGTTAATAATTATTTTGTTAATAATTATTTTGTTAATAATTATATTGTTAATAATGATAATGTTAATAATTATATTGTCAATAATTATATTGTTAATAATTATTTTGTTAATAATTATATTGTTAATAATTATATTGTTAATAATTATATCGTTAATAATTATTTTGTTAATTATATTGTTAATAATTATACTGTTGGTAATTATTTTGTTGGTAATTATTTTGTTAATAATTATATTGGCAATAATTATATTGTTAATAATTATATTGTTAATAATTATATTGTTAATAATTATAGTGTCAATAATTATATTGTCAATTATTATATTGTCAATAATTATATTGTCAATAATTATATTGTTAATAATTATATTGTTAATAATTATGTTTCTAATAATGATAATGTTAATAATTATTTGGTAAATAATTATATTGTTAATAATTATATTGTTAATAATTATTTTGTTAATAATTGTATTGTTAATAATTATTTTGTTAATAATTATTTTGTTAATAATTATATTGTTAATAATTATATTGTTAATAAATATTTTGTTAATAATTATAATGTTAATAATTATTTTGTTAATAATTATTTTGTTAATAATTATATTGTTAATAATTATATTGTTAATAATGATAATGTTAGTAATTATTTTGTTAATAATTATTTTGTTGGTAATTATATTGTTGGTAATACAATTTTAATTATTTGTATTGTCCATCGCAGCTTTGTGTAATGTTTTGAAAAAAACACAAATAATATTAACCCTTTTTTTCATATTTGTGAAAGTGTTTATTAAGTGTTTAGGTTACACAAGACCCATACTGGAGACTATAAGGCATTTATTTGTTATTATGTTAACATTATTATAAAATTATGAAAATATTTGTCTAATGTGTGTTAAACACAGGAGCACTGATTTAATTTTTTAAAAATATTAATAGAGACAAGACATTCATTATTAAGGTTAAGGTAAAGGGTTTAGCCATAATAAATTGGCATTGATTAAATAACTAAAACAAACATGCACATTATTAATAAAGATATTTCTTATACTTTATGACATAAAGCACATATGGATGAGAAAATATGCACTTACTGTCTATAAAACCCTACAAAATGACATCATAGTCACACGTAATGTTTAATAAATGTATAGTACACTACACTACCAATCTTATAATGATCACAAACCCAAATCCACAGATTTTCACTGGCACAGCTTATGTCTGTATTTAGTTTGTGTTGATTGACAGGTTGACGGATGCTTTCTCTGTCTGTCACAGATGCCATTTGGGGACTCTGGTTTCCGGCCGGAAAAGATCAATGACTGTAGTGGAACACAAGTGGACAAGTGATCTGTGCTATACATTACAGGTCTTTATTTTCAGCAGGGTTTTACAGTTGCAACTTTTAATTATAATATTTTTAATATGATATTTTTATTTAAAAAGAAACATAAGACTGGGAAAGCCGGTGTTTACAGAGAGTAAACCGATGCAAAAACTATATCGCAACGTTTATTTTAAGTTCATGTCGTAAGTAAGTGGTTTGAAAGAATAAGGATAAAAGAATAAAATCCTGTTCTTTAGATTATTTAATTAATAATTTGAAATATATCTTTCTTGCCGTGTTATTTCATAGTTTGTTCTGGTATAAAGAGAGCGTTGTGATTGAACTCCTTGCACCGTTTTAAAAGGAATTTCACATTAAAGTTTTAGTGTATCCATCAAACACAATGTTACTTTCAGAAAGCATAAATGTATCCATTTATGTTGAATAACAGTGTAATAATATAAGACAGGACAAGGTTTTGATTTTCGACTCAGATCTTCATCCTAATGGATGTCAACATTTTGTTTATTCTTAAAAATGTTAAATACATACATGACATATTATTTGAATTGTCTACATGATATGCATTAATCCAGATGACAGAGTTTACCCATTCAGTTCTGTAATAACACAGTCAGATTGGTAAATGTATAACAAAAGGTGTACTCTGAAAAAGGCAGCACTATAGTGTTGCTATATTCTTACAGACCTCACACATACGAGGCCGCATTAGAAGCAGGTTTACATTGGCAGTTATAAATATCTAATGAAAACAGATCAAAACTGGTTCATGAAAACAGAACATAACACATTTGTATGATATAACCACTTGTAAGTCACATTTGTAAGAAAGTATATGCTAAGGACTTCAATATAAATATAAAACAGCTGGAAGAAATTAAAAGCCAATTGCATTGAATGGTTCCAGAAGTGTCAACAAACAAAACGATCAGTTGAACAGTCGTAGGTATTTACAGAGGCAAGAACAAGGCAGCATTGAGTGCTTTAAAAGGCATGGATCTCTCGGTCCGCGTGTTGTCCAAATGGCTTGCACATTTTAGATGACTGTCTCTGTGTGATAGGCGGAGTAGGTAAGTGTTTGCTGCTGGGTGAAGATTGAGGCTGGCATTGTTGGTGGGGGCGACGGAGTAGATGCAGAAGAGGTTGATGAACGTCTAGCCCAACGTGAGGGCGGTCGCCTTTTTGCAGGACATGCAGGACGCGAAAAGCTCTTCTTGAAAGTCACAGACAACCCGTGCTGTTGAGACAAATATGTGTGTGAAATCGGATTGGATTTCAAATGCGGCCCACAGCACGTAATCTTGCATGTACGAGTGTGCAGAACAGTACTGAAATGACAAGTTCATATATAGAAAGACCATTAAAAAATTATGTGTATGTTGTTTATCCTAAATCTTCTCATTCTTGGGGTTAAATATGACCTTGACATTTTTTTCAGATTCACTTTAATGATAATTGTTATGCCTCGGAAAAGAAAATCACTGTCCAGCCTAAGCACAACTGTTTCTTTTCCCACATGTTCTTTATTTTTTATTCCTGCTTGATAAAAACGGTACTGATTCAATCTCTCCGAAGTCTTTTTCATTCATCTGACAATGATTTCCAGATTTTTTATTTTACAAAGCAGCACGTGCAGACGACTACTTTTACTAAGACTCCCAGTACATGTTCCTGAAATAAAACACACACCTTTACCTCCTATAAAAATGTGTTGTTCTAAAAGAGGATAGACTTTAGAATTGTAAAATAAACCTATTTCATTTCTTTTATTTCCAGCCCTGAAGAAATGCCTCGATTTATTCGATACAGTTCTGGGCGTCTAGCTTGATGTTTTTGTCAGAATTCAACTTCAGGAATTTTAATTGTGCGGTTTAGATGGTTTTGTTGGAACAATATATTTAAAAAGACGTTTTAAGTATTTCCAGACACAAACAGGACTTTCGGTTAATATTCATTTCATTTTTATATACTAATAATATAGCTTTTGTTCACTAAAAACCATAAATATAATTTACTCACCATCTTGACATTTTAAGGAGCAATTTGCCTCTGCATGATGTTTAAAGGAATGTTGGTAACAAAAATCAGTTGGTCCTCATTGACAAAAATCCGGTCAGGTCAGTGGGGATCAAACGGCTATGGTTCACCAACATTTATACATCTTAATCATACATTAAAGCTCTTTGTCATAATGAACTGCAGGTACTTGTATAGTTAGGATGTGGTTTAGGATTTGTTACATGAACGTATGCATCATTTATAGTAAATACCAAATATTAAATACATGTAACATATTATATTTAACAAGGACATGTTAAAAGTGTAAGCCATAAAGCTTTGAACTGAAAAGTTGATGAGTAAATGATGACACTACAGGATCTAGACTTCTACCTCATACACCTCCCCAATAGAAGTATTGAGCAGGTTTTTGAAGGTGTTAAGCTCGGGTATGCGTGTATGTTTTTGTGGTTTAAATGATGTTTGTCTTTGTTTTGAAACGTGTTCCGTACTGACCTGCACACTTACGTGTTTCTCTTTATGAGCTATGACCTGGTGGTGTGGTGTGCGTATTTGTCTCTGACTGGATCTGGACTCATGTTGAGTATCCAGCATTTTCAAGAGGTCCATGCGGTCTTTCTTCTTCCCATGACCAGGCTGTGACGGCTGTTGTGTGTCCTGATTCTCATAACTTTTAAGAATCCTCTCAATAGCTCCATAGTTCGACCTAGCCTCCACTGGCCGAGGATAAGCGGCAAGTGTTGATGGTTTCCATGGATTGTCTTCTAAAATCCGAGACCTTGTGTCCTGCTTTGCCTGGTTGAGATGTTTCAAAGGTTGGTCTGTTCCGAGCTCAATATTTTTGCTGAAACCTTCTTTTTGGATCTTTATCTGTAGCGGTGTTGCACTCAATTCAAAGGATTTTTCTCCAACACATGGATCCAACTGGAGAACAGGCATTGTTTGGCTGTTGTTAGTCTGTAAAGGCTTAACCTCCTTGCTTGGGTTAGTAACTTCTTTAAGTGAAGGCAAATCCTTGCTTGCATGATCTGATGAGTCTAAAGGTAATTCAGTTAAACCAAAATGGACATCCCTTGTTTCACTTTTTAACCGTGGTCGTGAGTTGGGGTCCACCTCTGAGGATTGGTCTTCTGTGCACTTTTTCATGAGATCTTTAATTTTGTCCTCAAATCGACCCAGAGTGCCCTTTGACCTGACAGTTAAACTTGGAGTAGAGGCAAACTTACCATCAGTGCATACATTTAAAGGATTTTCTTCATCATACGGATGACCCATGCCGGCTTGAAAGAGTGTACGGTTAAACTCTGCTGTTTTCTGATCAAGTTGCTCATTTCTGTGATTTGCTGTTAAATATGAATATGGTAAAACGATATCCATTATTTTTAGAGAGTCTGTAGGCATGTGATTCAACATCACAGGATGAGATGCACCCTTAGGATAGTTTTTGTCCTCTGAATCTAGGTTACGACTGCAATCTGTGGCCGCAGTAGCAATGTCAATGCTGGAGAGACATTTCTTAACGGGACTGCATTTTGATGACTTGATGCTGCCAAATTTATTACCGTCACAGGACCAACGGCTTTTGCAGAAATTGATATTGTGATTGGAATCGTCTGGCACCGTGCAGGTTACATTAACAGAGTCCATCAGAACTTTTCCCTCATTCTCTTGAAGCATTGCCTCGAATTTTCGTACAATTGCCGGACTGCTGTACTTTCTTTCTTGATGGACTCCTGGTTTTTGAAACTCTTTGTCCAACAGGGTCTCAGTACCACTGGTCTCTAATAATGAGGGACTGCTCAAATACCAAGATGTACTACGGGCAGGGATAGGTGGGGCACACTGACCTTTACTCGTTAAAGGCTTGGCATCATTCTGGATCGTTTGTCCTTCCCAGTTTATCCAGTATTGCTCATCAAGGGATTTAAGCTCTTCACTCAAGTTTTTTAAGTCTAAAGCTGTGTCCTCCATTTGCAAATTGTCCTTTACCTTCTCCAACATCTCATCCTCTCCAGGATAATACATTGACTGGATGCTCCTGAGACAGGAAACCAAAGAGATTTTATTATTAAGCAGTGATGTTAACCAGTCCATTCATGACGAGCACAGTGCTTGTGACCTTGGTTTACCTTTCAAAGTCAGGCCACTTGCCCTTGTCATCCTGGTAGCTACACAACTCTTCACTTACACGGGCAATTTCCTTTAATGCCTATACCAGGAAACATACAGAAATTCTTTGTTGAAAGAGTAAAACTGGGTAAAGACAAGTAAATTTATCTGTAACATCTTTTATACGTACGAAACGTAACGATTAAAGATTTCTTTATAGTGTGTTTTAGTGAGGAAACATCTCAAAAATGTATTATAAATGCAGAACAATAGTACAAACAGAGTAATAATTGTTGTGCTACCATAATAGTGTATTGTACAAACTAAGCCTCACCGCATTAAGGTCAGTATTTGTCTTTCTGTCTGTTCCACACTTTATTTCCATGCTCTGAAATCCTTTGAAAGGGTTAAGTAGATCGTCTCGTTCAATGAAGCCAGAATTCGTTTCCTTTTTTAATTTTAAACAGCTTTCCAAAATTTCTTCCAGCTCTGCGGTGTCTATTGCCTGCTGTCCGCCAAGTTTATTTTTCTCAGCTTCTTGAAGATTTTGATCACTGATGCACTGGTCGTTTGATTCACTAGAGGTGTAATGAGGTTGAATTGGGGAATCGTTGCTTTGCTGGGTTAGAACTTCCGAATGTTCATTACTCTGGGCGTCACTGGACAAAGTGCTGGCCGAACATGAACTGATCCTCAGCGCGCTGTTTTGTATATCGGTGAATGGTTGAATATGACCTCCCTTACACTGTGCCTTCACTTCATCGTACAACTGGACAAGACAAAGAAATGTGAAAAGTCAAGGTTTAGTTTATAGTGCAAATATCAGGTCATGCACATAGTAGAAGGAGTAATGTAGCACAACTTATATTAACAAAAATAGCCCTTGTTTCTGAATTTTGCTGATGACCATGAAAGCTAGACTCTCTTTGGCAGGCATTTGAAATTCCAAGACTTATTGGTTTGTATAACAAGACTTATCCGTTTCCAATTTTAGGGTTTACCATTGACCATTGAGGCTTGCAGAGTTTTCATTCACCATGGAAGAAAACAGTAACACTATAGACATCAGTTCAATTTAAACAAGGTTCATCTGAGCTTTCGGGTGTGTCACACGTCTGGAGACTCACCTCCTCGATCTTCCGTTGCATGTCCATGAGTTGATTCTCCCACTCCTTCCTCTCAGAGTCGAAGCGTTCCAGCAGCTCACATTTCTCCTTCACCCAGCCCTTCTCGCTGTTCTCCAGCCTGCAGCGGAGGTCCATAGCTGCACTGTGGGTATCTGCCAGCAGCCTCTTCTGTTCTTCTCTCTCTCGCTTTAGAGTGTCCCCTTGTTCTGTTCTCCTAATGGCCTCAGATGGCACGGCGCCCCCGTTAACTTCTAACTGTAAAGAGATGCAGAGATTTGCTGAATGGCCAGTGAAACGCCTCTGTCGGACAGATTGAGCAGAAGGCTTCTGGTTAAGAAAATCAAGGTTCCTGTTGCTTACATGATGAAATCATTGTCCCCTTTCTAACATCTCATTGAATATCCAGGATTAGCCTAAGACAAACACCACAGACTGGTGCTGTAAGTCTCTGTATGTAATGCCAGTGGTATGCTGACCCCCCAATGATCCTGGAGAGGGCTAGACACTAAACACTAAAACCAAATTTGTAACCGGGCTTGACAGAAGTCTTTGCAGCTCACAGGCGCTATTGATGTCATGAGACCTATGGCCGTATCAGATAGTTCTTTATTATGTCTGTTTAAATTAGTTTACTTTTACATCTGATAGGATCTGCCATTGCCATTTTATTGCCAGTATTTGTTTGAGAACTAGACAATTTGAGTTTATAAGGCGTGATATATATAAGTAGTCATCGGCAGCCAGGCTGTAGAGATGTTATACCTGGCCATTGAGCGACTTTCAAGTGAGAGAGCATAAATGTACATTTTCACATGAGGGAAATTGTATATCATAATTCCAACTTATATGAACTGGGCTAGAGTAAACCTGTGTGATCCATCTATGGGACGCCACGTGGCAAGCTAAAATTAGGCAAATCATATTTATGTTTCTCATGGCAACACGGATCGTGTAAACTGTACACCCCTTAACCACGAATATGTGCTGGCACGCCGACGTTAAACATATGCATTCTACTAGGTGCCTGAGTCCACAAGCAGAAGGCACGTAATACATCATAATATTTATTTGCGCATGTAACCAGAGCTGAGAGCAATGGAGTTTAAGACTAAAACAAGATCACTGCTGTTGCTGTGCAACTATGAAGGCTCGGTATCTGGGTAACAATGTCACAGAAACAGGCCTCTATTTATAGACAGCAAGACCAATCCTTTAGCATCTGACATTCCTAAGGTTGGGGCGTCGAAGGAACTCATCTCAGTTTTAAAGATCAAAAATATGCTCAGAAAAATGCTGGCAAATACCCTGCTGTGAATGCCTAGTGGTAAACCTAAGAAATCCACTGGGACACAAGTATGCCCTGTGGCAGGATGTGGCGAACAAAACAACATTTTACAATTTATCTTGACCCCTCCCTGAATCTTAAACTCTTTCTGGATCGGTGCGTAAGATTTGTTGGATTCAAACAAGTGCATTTGTGGTGCACAAACCCATGAGAGATATTGTTTCTCAATGCATTTCACGAAACTGTCAACACAAGATCGTTCAACTATTTTTCTCTTTCGTCTGAATCCTTACGCGTATCCATACAACCCGTAAGTTGTGACCCATCCCAACATCCCACAACATTCCTTAAGCTCCGTTTCGTACAATAATCTGCATCATACTGTATTAGGAGTGTATTTCACTCATACAATGTATGACAACGACCCATAGAGGATTCAAAAACGTCTTTCACCCACACTTACAATAAACATCAGAAGGTCTGGTCTGTGTCTTCAAACGATGTCATAAACATAAGTTCCATAAGACAGAGACTAAGAATTAATGGATGCTATTTGATTTACTTCTTCCATTGCATTTTATCTGTAGCATGTCAAATGTCATAATGATGCTTATATATTATACATATAATCTAATACCTCCACAGAACGCTGTGCAACAATCACTAATAATTCTTGGTTTATGTATTTACATTATGCACATGTGTTTTGTGTTGTTGAAAATGTGAACATGTGAAATGTTTTCTGTTTCTACTGTAAAGCCATTGAGCCTGATGATCATTTCTTATTCAATGAACTGCTAACAATGAACCTGATTTACACATTAAAGAGTTCACATGGGTTCACATCTAACTATATAGTCACTTTTAACGGCACAAGTACTTGTTTTACCAAGTGAGGATCTGTATGTTGGGTTAAAATGAGTTCCCTACATTATTATTATTTATGCATCTGTAGTGTAATAACATTATATAACACCAACAATATGACATTATGTTTGCTGACAAAATCCTATATGTAACCTGTATGTAACTGGATTACTTTTTCTATTTGATATGCCAAAATGCCATTCCCCTTGAAGGCTAACTTGTGTTCAATGATCTGATTATTTCCCCAAGTTTTTTATCTTTAGGAACGCTTCCAATAACTAATAGTAGAGAAATATCCTCACACACACACAAAGATGAGATACGCTTATAAATGGAGAGATGGAGATACCTGTGTGATGCGACTCATGAGTTCTGTCCGCTCCAGATGCCAGCAGCACCGATCCTTAATGTAGCTCAGTTCCAGCTCATTCCGTTTCCTTTCCTCCAGCTTCAGCTCATTCTGGACCTCCTCTAAAACAACCTTCAGATCCAACAATATCCTCCTGTTTTCCCCACCCTGTCAACAAACAGCACAATAACATGCACATTCAGGCTGGGCTGGACATTGGATCTATTTCTGCATGGGATGTGTTTTTTTAATACTTGTATGTCAGCAAATTGTCTCAAAAGCATTTCCTTCTCCATCCTCCAGGCATCTCTCTCTTGATCCTGACGCTTTTTCATCTCGTCGAATCTCTTTTTCAGACGCGTGTGTTGACTTTGTAGCTCGTTGTATGATGTGGGATCAGATGCAAGAGGTTCGAGTAGGTTGCTCGGGAAAGATCTCACCCGAGGACTCTGGACCTTCTCACCGCCTCTCTCTGAACGAGATCCCGGGACAAACTCCCAACCTTGAGCCCTGCTCACAAACCCGCTCGATCCGTTACCAAAGGGGCTCCACATCGTTCCTTCCCAACTTAACACGATTTATAAACTCGTTTAAAGTTTATCCCAACACATCCGAAGCCATTGCTGGAGTGTCTGAAGTCCATGCTGAGCTTCTGGAGCCGGACCCTTTTGTCCTGGTCATGTCAATACAGGACCACAAGGTCAACCTGGCATTTTTAGAAGCACCCAGTTTCCATTGATGAGATCGAAACGTCTACATTCTACTAGGACACTCTTTTGGTCCTCTTGCTTTGGTAGTCCACATTATTTTGTCTTAGTAGATATCTCCAAGCCTTCCCTGCTTCAAACTGAAAACGACACCAATAATACCAGGAGCCCAAAATACTCTGAGTTCACTCATGTGAGGGTTCAGATGTATTTTTACCTCTGTGACCATGTTGTAGGACGCCGCTTGTCTAATCCATACACTAAGAAAACCCCAGATATAAGTAAAGCATTAAAGCATTAAAGCAATACGCCATCAAGGACTTGGGCATCTTAGCCTGCTACATGTTGGTTTAAAATAAAATAATTCAAAAGGTCAGGATAATCACATTTAGCTGATTTTACTAAGAGTAGAATTTATATTTTATATTTTTTATTATAAATACATTATAAGAGGGTTAAAGGCATTAACATCCCATGAGAATCAAAGGTGGGATTTTAAAAGGTCTATCATAAAGACACCAAATATGCCCATATATACCCAAAACCTCCAAACTGAGTGATACATTGACTTTACTCAATGGTTTAGTGTAAAAAAGTCCAAATGGTTTAATAATGTGACTTTGCAATGTGAAATCTCCGACAGAGTCTTAACAGAACAATTGTTTATTATGAAAAATATGAACAATATATCTGCTTATATACATAGACATTACAGTCATAGCCAAGCTGAAAGCTTTTTGTAACTGGGACAGTGCACAAATCCTAAAATGCATCATATGAATTAGGTACCAATATGTTCCTTTGTAATACTAATATGAATATTTTAGGTGCAAATGTGTTCTTTTTAAAGGGTAAACATTTGGCACATTGTGGCACATATTTAAAAAAAAATTCAACAGTGCAGGATAAGAATAAATGTGCATACTACCTCAACTTCAAACACTAAGAAAAAATACAACAGATTCTGGACTTCATAGGGAAACCCAAAATTATCGTCAAGACATTGTAACAATTTGTTTACCTACCAAAAAAATGACTTTGCCAACATGAAGGCTCTGCCATCATCGCTGTTTTCCCGTGGAAGCTCTTTTTTCAAGTGAGTGTTGTCTCTGTCTGAAATGTTGATAGCCTCTTGTACCTAGCATAACCTCAATGACATGTCCAAAAATCAATGTGACGATAAAAGGAAACGGAGTAAGGAAAAGGGAAAGGGAAATGAGAAAACGGAAAAACAGAAAAACAGAAAATAGCAAAAGAATAAGAATCTCTGACAAATTAAAATTACAGAACAAAGAAAAGTGTGAAAAGAAAAACTAGTTTGAAAATAGTGGCGTAAGATAAAGATGAGAACAAGACAAGAATGAGAATAAGTAAAATAATGGGTTGAAACATCTGGGTTTGAGAGAGAGAGAGAGAGAGAGAGAGAGAGAGAGAGAGAGAGAGAGAGAGTGAGTATAAGGTCAGAAGGATAATAAGTGCAATTTGGCTTTAGAACAATAAATAATGCATGAAGTATCATTGCCCATGACCTTTTCCTTTAAAACAAGAGTCTTTTGTTTATTTGGACTTACTGACAGTGGCTCTTCGGTTCCTCTGTCGTCTGGTTTTGGAACCTCCAGACGGTCGATGAAATTCTGCAGCTCCTTCCTGAAAGCTTTCATCTGAGCGTTGATGCGGTAGAGAAGCTCATGTTCTCGTATTCGGCCGCCCTCATCATCATCATCCAATCTTCCAAACAGCTCACTATTAGTTACATAAACACGTGCCTCTGCAATGATGGTGCTTGTGTCTGCGATCAGTCTATCGATGGTCCGGCTCAGCCGTTCGGCCTCTATGCGGATGTCAATCATGTGCTGACGGTCTTTGAAACTTCTTGGTAAAAAACGCCCTTCCGGGCTGTACAGGGAGCGAGTCGGAGTAAGGCACCTGATGTTTCTCACTTCCTCCGAGTCGCTCTCTCCACCAATGGGACCCTCGCGTTTGCGATGTGGCGGCAGACGAGAGCAATCATCGTCACTTTCTCTGCGGCCACAATCGCTCTCTGCATCGCTGTCTCTTGGGCTGCCGCGGATGCCAAAGTGAGTGGCCAAATCGTAGCGTTGCATGTTGGATAGCAGCACCCGGTTCTCATACTGCAGTTGCATTACCTTCCCGCTCAGCTCGTTGATCTGCAGTCTGGCTGCTTTAAGCTCCTCCTGCACGGCCTCCATCTTTGCGGCATCGACCGCCCCGCTGTTGTAGCGTGACCCCTCGTGTGACCCGGCCTTGTATTTGAGCTTGTTAAGCTCACTAGTCATTTTGGTGTTCTGCTCTTCCACGTCGGCCAAATTCCTCCGTAGAAGCTCGGCCTCATCCTCCACCAACTGCAACTGCTGGCGCAGTTCAGACAGAACTTCACTCTGCCCTCTGGACGAGGGATCCGCAGCGCCCGCAAACTCTTCCCCACGCAGGTCATCCAGCTCTGCCTTCAGCCCGCGGTTCTCTACCTCCAGCTCCACAATCTTACGACCTAAAATGTTGGCCTCCTCTTCCACCAGCCGCAGACGAAGCTTTAGTTCAGATTCTCGGGTAGTGGGGGGACCACCCGCCTCACCTTTGGGGAGAGGACTGTCCACATCACCATAAAAGGACCGATACTTCAGAAGCTCCTGTTCCAGGCGATCCTTCTCTTTGTCTATCTTTGCCATTTTCTTACGCATTAATGTAGCCTCTTCTTTGATGAAGGCCAACTGGCATTTTAGATCTTCATTTTCTTCCTGTGGAAGAAAGAATGTCATGTTGTGTTTGTAATTTGTTGTTTGCTGGGCTTTGACAAACATAATAGATAGTGATTTCTCCTAAACCTGTCCACATAAGCAGTAGCTGAGGAGTGTTTTTAGAGAAATTAAAGCCTAGGGTACAGAAGTTATTGAAGTTGATGTTTTCGCCCTATTGAAATAGATTGGACAGAGGTCTTGCTGGGACTGAAATAGCTGCCGGGAGGTGTTGCAAACATCGCTGCTGAGTGGCATAACTACAGTAAAAAGAGCTTTAATCTTTGAAGCAATTTGTTCAATTAAGAAGCTTGGGGACTGTCTTGAATTGAGCACATCTTTTTAGGATTGCTCCTGAACATTATAAGATTGGCATAAGGGTAAGTGGCCATTATATAACGACTGACGCAATTGCTCGGCATTTTTAATACCTCTGTTGGGGTATGTGGAATCCTTTTTTCTGATTTTTGTACATCCTTTCCCGCTCTTCGTTTCAGTGAAAGCTGAAAAGATACAAATTTGGAAGTAAAAATGATGCCGCTTATTCAAACATTCATATTCCGCATTGTCTTATGATGCTGTTCTGATGTTTGTTAAATCTTTGTAAAAGTAATCAGAGATATGTTGAAGTTCTCACCTCTTTGGTCTTCTCCAGTTCATTTTGTAATGCCTGTTTGGTCACCTCCACTTCAATCAGCTTTTGTCTTAGTTTTTCGTTCTCCTCGTCTGTTTTCGTTCGTTTTTCCTCCACGTTCTCCAGTTCATTGTGTAGTCTCACAGACACATCCTTTGCCACCTGTAGAGAAATGCAGTTTGAATGATTTTTTACTCTTGATAGTCTAATTTGTTGCTGCCTTGTGTGAAAACATCACACTTTGAAAACATGATACATTTCTTAATCTTTAAAAATGTTTGGTTTTTAAAATATTACAAACGTCATCCTCTGCCATAAAATTACAAATAAGAATCCTTTTTTTCTCTTAATGTGGCGAATATCAACTTTACATAATGATGGTGGCTGGAGAGACACTGTTATTCTTCAAGACCACCAGAAGTTAAGGTCCATGATTTGTCTTGTTTTAACAGTTTGTGCGGTACATTACAATCCACAGATTGATTTGTTAACATAACACTATGTGATACATACATTTTAAAGAGACTGTGATGAAAACTGACTTAAACTACAGTATACCTGACCTGGCAATGTAAGAGCAGTAAACTGCTGTTAAGCATTTCACATATGTGGATTACATTTATTAAGATATCTTTCAGCCAATTGGTTTCTAAGGGTCAGACAAATGATTGGAAATTAACATGGAAAACTAAATATAAAAAACATATATTCCTGACCATGTGCACTGGCACAGTCTACAATATGTATTCAACAGACATCAGGTCATAGCTGATCATTCAACTTTACCTTTAAATCCTGCTCCAGGCTCCTCAGTAGATCCCCATCAATTTCACCTGTTTCTGCATATCGCAGTCTCTTCCTCTCCGCCTTGCGTAGTCGATACTGAAGAATTCTGCAGTTCTTATTGGCTCTCTCAAGCTCACGTCGCATGTCCTGCAGCTGACATGCATCTTCCTCATAGAACGTGTCCCTCATTTCATCCATCTCTGCTCGGACTTCATCAATCTCATGCTGTCAAGTGGCACACAAGGTCAAACATATATCAGCCATTTCATCTTTATATAGGGGGAAGTATAATAACCTAATCTGGTTTCTGTCAAAAAACAGAGTCCATTCTAAAGAGTTTAAATATACTATTTTGATGTTGTGTATACATGTAATAAATGAGCAAATCTGATGCCTATAATATTTGTATTCACCAAATGTTATATAACATATAGTATGTAAATGCTTTTTTTTATTAGATAAACTGTATGCACAAAATCCATAGAGAAAGTAACTGTGTATTTCCCACTTAAACAAAACCTTTTAAATATTTTTTTAAATGTACTGTTTATTTTTTATCAGCCACCCTTCAGCCGTGATTTATTCGTGATATAGCACAGCCTCTCATGCCTTATTGTTTAATTTAATTCACAGTAATTCTACTTTGTCTTCCAACTCTTGTTTGTTTCCAAATACAAACTCAAGCAACTGTCAAGCTCATTTTGGACATTCTTTGTCATTCTTTTTAACTACAAAATGCCTAAAAAGTCTTATTTTTGCAATGATACCCTCTTTAATGAAATAGTATTAACCTACCTTAAGATACTCATTCTCCTCCTCTAACCTCTCGATGTCCTCCTGCAGGTCTCTGTTCTGTTGAGTCATGGCCTCAGTCTGTCGGATGAGATCCTCCTGCATCCCCTGCTGCTCCAGCACAGTGGAGCCCGATGCTTTTGTCTGCATGTTGCTTTCTTTCTTCAGGCTTTTGTTCATGTGAAACTGAATGAGTTCGGATTGCAAACAGCCCTCCCTCCAGAAGCCCGGGCCGCATCCAACCGCACTCTTGCTTTGCTTGCCCCCGTCTCCCTTGGCGTTCTCTCTTTTACCTTGAGAGGATTTAGTCGAGCTCGGCTGATCGGAGACCACCACACCGGACTCATCTGCTCCATACGGTTCCTCTGAAGAGCTGCTGCGCTCCTCAATGGCCCGGCTCTTGTCCGCCCTCTTCAGTGTTGGGCTTTCAGCACCACTGGCATGGACAGCTGCCGCTCCTCTTCCCTGTTTGTCTTTCCCGGGATGAACAGTGACTGGAGAATTACTGCGACTGCTTTTCGCTCCTGCTTTTGATCCTGCTGCAGGTCTAACAGATGAGCTTTTGGTCTTAGATGGAGATGATGCTCTCTGCTGCTGCTTCATGCTGCTGTGATCCACATTCATTTTGTCATCTGTGTGTCTCCGGAGGGTCACAATCCATTTTCATCCCAACTGTAGGAGCAAGGGACATGATTTCAGCACATTTTTAATGTCATTCAATCCTTTGGTTATAAGATGATTATTTAATATCATGCACAATGCTTTCTTGGTGTCTAAGGAAGGAACCGGAAACCACTGGACATTGATGTAGAAAGGACCATTATACTATACTATATATATATATATATATATATATATTCCTTGCATTGTGCATTATTCATGATTTTATCATAAATGTTTGTTGGGATAGAAGAGCTTCGAAAATTAAATGACACTCATTGTGATGTATTGATATTGATGTTTAAAAGAGGAATGGCCGGTGTTTTCATCCTGTTATGGAGGATTCATTCTTTATGGTAATATAAAGAGAAATGGATTCTGTGTTATCCAATGATGACTCATATAGAGGAACAAAATCACAGGAGAAATAATTTTGATTATTAAAATAGCAAAATCATAATTTTTAAGAGGTGGTCAGCTTATCATGAAGCACACAACCATCATTCTAGTATTACATCATTTTGCTGCTCAATTATATTTATATTTCAAATACCAACAATATATCTCTTCTCATAATAAAGATTATATAAGCTAGAGGCATTTTGTAACCTTTCCAAGGTGAATGCTTTGTTGGAATCAAGCTTTTCTTTGTATCCAGCCGAGCAATAATATAATATATGTGTATACATATATCTGAAAACAAGAAGTAAACACAGTTCTTACCTTTTTTGACATCTCATTGTTACTCCGGCACAAATGGTGAAGGCAAAGGATGATGACAGTGTAAAGCTTTGTACAGCCTCCATTTAAAATCTGATCTATATTCAAGACATGACGTCATAGCAAGGCGGGGCCTTTACAAGAAGAGGATCTATCTGTCTCCATCCATCTAACTGATTGATTTGTGTGTATCCCACAAAACTCATTGTTTGAATAATTTACACAATCAAACATTGTGGTGTTTATATTAACATCTGACATTTAAATTAAAGCTGGATTTTGTTGCTTGTTTTGTTTCCATTCAATTTTATTGATCAGAAATTCAAAAACAGATGCAAAAAATCACAGCAAATGGGTCACATGATTTAACTTAGTCTCTGTTCTGTCTTTTGCACGTATACTTTTGCATCTGACAGCGACAAGAATATAACAGTCATTTGGGGCGTGATCCTTTGACATTGGCATGTATAAAAGCAAAGTAAGCACACAGCAATCCACTATATATAAATGCTCCCATAAAGACATATATTCCCTATAGCAGCAATATGATAAACATTTTCGAACCAAATAAGGTTTTTGCATTGACATTTCCAAATGTTGCTTTCATGTGTCTGTGTGTTTTAAGTCCTGCTGTGATGTCAGTGATTTGGGTTGAGTTGAGGTCTCCTCTCTCCTATAAAACAGCAAACTGATCAATAGTTGGTCTCCACCCAGATGCAGCCTCAAGTGAAACATCCATCTGAGATTACATCACAAGCAGAATCATAGACCGAAGAGCTCACCGTTAACTCATTGTATACGTTTATAGATGATGCACTGCAAATCATGATTATTTAGCATTCAAGCGCGTATTCCGTGGATGATGGCCGTGATGTGCCAGATTTTAATCTTGACATGATGTCAGTATGGAGGGGGATGGTTAGACGTGACCCTCTGGGTTCAGGGAGGCAGCCAGCTGGTAGCCGAATGACAGCTGGGTGACGTAAGGAAAGGTTTATAATTGCTGCCATTAGGAGAATGTTTTAGAGATTAATGAATTCAGTCAAATAATTGAGTATTGCACGTTGCTCGGCAGCTGGGATTCTGGGATGGAAAAACATGAGATTATACATGACAAACTTACTTCATTTTTATAGTTATGTAGCGCCTGATACAGGGTACATTTGTAATACAAATTATAGGTTCTTACACTTACTGAAACAACATGTTTCTTATAAGAAGTATCACTACTTCTTGCATCTTAAATGAAACATGTAGAACATTTTTATTTGATGTGCAATGGAATTGAAACGTCATTGGTGGTTATATATATTATTTTTAGTAGTATGGCCTACTTGTGTCAGCAATGTCTTATCATGTTCTTTGTCTATTTCTAAATGTTCTTTTACTTTTCTTTTCTGCATTCTTCATCAGTTTGCTATCAATGGCAAAAAATGCTCTTCTGAAAATCAATGATCCACTCGACTGATCCTTACTGACAGGCAGGAAAGGGATTACGTTACAGTGGCATGTGCGGAGAATGCGAGCAAGAACTCGAAACAGCCCGCTGCATCCGGCCTTAGGGAAGTGTGCTTTTATAAGAACAGAGGACGTCTGTCTCATCCTTAATCACATGGGCAATGCTTCAGTGTTGAGTTGAACTTCCTGTTGACAGTGAGCGTTGTGAGTTTGTAAAACTTGTTTTATGGATCAGGCCCCAAGTATATTTTTAAGGTGGATTTATGCATTAAATTGAATTAAATTAAATTAGTGAACAACTTTCTTCGGTGTTACGGGATAAAATATTTGTTATTCAATAAATATGAAAGAGTCGAGAATGCATTTAGTTCCTGCTGTTCATAATTGAAAAAGATGAAATACAGTGGTGTGGTCATTTATGAAACGTAGACACTGAGTATTTTGCTTAAGGTCAGTGATCCCATACACAGCTAGTACACAGTGATATGAAACATGATAAGGTGCTATGAAAACACAAAACTTAAAGAACTAAAAGGAGATCTTTAATTGGTCCAAAGTATACAAGACAATAAGAGACAGGTCAATATACGCATGGTTAGATCCTACCAGAAGGCTTTTTAATAGAAACAGGGTTGTGCGATTTCCTTCTGTTGGCATTTATTGTCTGTTGATTTTTATCTGGTGACATAAATCGGCTATTTACCGCTTCATCGTCTCCTCGACTATTGTAAGTCGCTTTGGATAAAAGCGTCTGCTAAATGACTAAATGTAAATGTAAATGTAAATTAGTAAGCGCTCAGAAGCTCAAAATGACTTGAAACACATGATAAAACAGCAAATGAATTATTTCAAGATAAATCCTCTGGCCAAAAGAATATAAAAAGAACATTCACTGTATTACTTTATATCCTGCTTTCACAATAACAAACCATTCATTTAGTTGAAAAAATATTTTAGATAAAGATGTATTTAGTCCAAACATCTATTTTGAACATGATGAAATGGGATGTACTAATGCAACACACATTCAAAAGAAATGTGTAAAAGGCAGCAGATGGTTAATCCCATCATTTCAGTAAGTAGTGAAACAGGGTGTGTGCAGTTGCTATGGAAACCTTTGTCTTTGCTGAAGGAGGAGATGCAGTGCTCTGATTGGTCCGTTGAGCCCTCAGTAGTGGATAAGGGACTAAGAAGGCGTAACACAGCACTGATGGAGCTTATTCATTGGTTAGGGACATGGGGATGCTCTGGAAGGCAGTGAGAATGTAAAGCAGGCCTCACTTTATTTCTTATGAAAAACACCCAAAATCTAGATTTGGTGCAGTGATTTTTTATAAGTTCCATGTATAGTGTAATGCCACGTTCTAGAACAGGTTGTCTTGAAGATGAAGCATGTAAACTCGTAAATAAAAAAGGAAAATACACAACTACAACTATTGTTTTAAGTGATTTTGTTTAGAAATAAACGACGTGGAACATTACTATGCACTGGCATTAAGTTTAATGTATATTCGATGTTAAAAAACAAAAAAAATGAGTTATTGATGATTGACTTTTTATAAGCGCATTGCACAAAACTGCACAGAAAACACATCATTGTAAAACAATAAAAGACAAGCAGATTTCAAGACTGTTCAAATAAAAATTTTGTTAAAATGGGGTTTTCATGTACAATGCAATAGTACAGCTACAAACATATTTCACACTTGTTACAAATGTTCCCTTTTTTCGGACGTTTATCCTTCAATCCATAACCTCTTGGTGACATGAAAAAAATGTTTCTTGGGACAAACAGTAAAGTGGATGCTATACTGGCCATTTTATTTGTTCAGAATTGGTCTCATTTGTCCGGATAAAGTCATATTCCCATAAAACCGTTACTGATTTTTTCTGTTGTAAAAATTCCAGATTGGATTTAAAATTCTAAATAAGTATCAGACAAATCATAAAGGTATAATAGAAGGTTTCCCTTAAACCCAGTGTAACATGTCTGCGTCATAATATTGCAATGATATATCACGCCAGCAGCTAAACAACTGTTATATTACGTCGTACAAGAAACGTTCGGATAGAAACATGTTAAATAATGGAAATACAAAAAAGTTTCAGACCACATTGAACAATATTGCAAATGCAGAAAAGTTGATGTTATTTTACATGAAATGGGAAACAAAAATGTGGAACCACTGAATAAATAAGCATGTTCTTGGCAACTAGAATATAAACGGGAATTGTTGTACTTCCTCTGTATTACACGCACTGCCCTTTAAAAAACTTGCAAATCATTCAATGATGACATGAATCATCAGGTTTTCTATCTTCCAATCAGGTTTAAGTACAAGGGAAATACAACATAAAAAATAATTCCAAAATTATCTTACATTTTTATAAATAAAATCCAGAAGGTTCGTCTGACAATTGGAAAACAAAAGCATATATCTTGTGGTTTCAGACTTACGAAACAATGTAATGAATAATGAAAAGAGATCTTGACATTATTGTAATCATTTAACAACAAGACACAGACCAGATACACATATTAATGTTACAAATATAAGGACAGGTGACAAGGAAGAATTTAATCCATACTGATAAGATCCTCCCATAAATAAATCACCAGTCTTCCAGCCTCACAATATCTAGACTCATATTTCTCTACCTCTGCTTCAGATGCTTAGGATACTGTTTGTTCGTAACAATAAAGATTGATCTGAGCTGATCCACACCACCTGATGGACTCCATCAAAGCTACCAGATCTCAAGAGGTCGGCCTGTGTCTGCTTGTCTTTCTGCTTTGGATTCATTCACGCTTTGCTCGGCCCTTCCGCTTTCTCCTCCCGGTCTCAGCAACGGTCGGCTTTTCTTCTATTTTGTTGGTGTTTCCATTACTGGCTGCCAAGGCTCCATTAGATGCTCCGTTGGAAAGGGCTTTGCCGGGCTTGGACGTGCCCTCGCGACGGGGCTGGCGGCGGTACGTCTGGTAATAGAAATTTCCAAAAAGGATGATGAAGGTCAGGGCGTATCCAATTAGACACCAGTGCATCCACTTGGGGAATGGGCAGTCGGAGTACAGTGACAAGGCAGTATGGCCGATGGTGACGTGAAACTGGATCTGCAGAAGCAGGTGATAGATACCGTTAGGTATGTTGTTAGTTAAATAAATTAAGTAAGTTAATGTCACTTTTGCGTACAATTCTTACCAAAAAAATACATTAATCATTCTCACAACATACACACACATTTAAACCAAGCATAATTTACTCAAATGAATTGCTTAAAAACTGTCCGGGAAACAAAAGTGTCCTAACTGGAGAACAATTGTCATTTTTCACTTGGAAAATGTCACACTTTACCATCTGGATGATAGTCAGATATTTCTTCCACCACAGAAATTTCTGTATTTTTGGACCAAACGCAGCCAGGCCGTAATATAAGTACATCAAAACATGTATGGCCGCATTCATATGAGCCCCAAAGAATGCTGAAAAACAGATGAATGTACATTAAGGTTATTTAATGTGTCATGCAGTGCAATACAACTACATTTCAATAGCCTATTTACATTGTTTAAAGTGCACACTTACACTGTCCACCCGCAACCCATTTGATGCCAATCCACCAGAGAGTGAACATAGTGCAGTGGTGATAAACGTGCAGGAAGCTGATCTGGTTAAATTTCTTGCGCAGGATAAAAAACACTGTGTCGAGGTATTCCACCCCTTTGGAGATAAAATACCACCACAAGGCTGCGGCCACCTACCCATTAAAAGAAAAAAGTGGTTAGGGCCACGAAAAGCAATAAAACCGTCTACAAGAAGTCAGTGACCTGTATTGTATTTGGGTAACAGGAACATCAGATTTGTTCCCAGATATATTTCTGAAATTTTGCATCATATATGCTGCATTAATTTTAAACTGAAAATCAATTCCGTATGGCACATAGTGCGGTTGAAGATGCTTATGCGGCCCAACTAGTCAATGACATGTGTTTAAATTCTTTTGTTGAGTTAAAGATCGAAAGCATTATACGATGACACAACAGCATTTAGCCCAGAGGCCAGGTGTTGTTCGTGTCCATGCCACATCACAATAAGTGAAACTGAGCTCTCAGGTTATCCGGCTCTGCTGGCAAACTTTGGGCCAGTAACTGGAGAGCTGAATCCCAGGTCCAGTTTCAGGGAAACCCATCATGACTTTATCCAGAAAACTCACCCTCACTTCATTAGGATCATCAGAATAGTCTACAGGCTGGCAGATGTAGCTGTAGTTGGCTGCCCGGGCAGCAAGAAAGAGCTAAAAAAGGTAACAGGTAGAAACAGATGATTCATGGTAGTCGTAACCAGACATTTCTGAGTAACATGTATATGTTGCATAAAATTACAATGAGATTGTATTATTTACTGCCTTTCACCATTGCATAGAAACATTCTCATACCTGAACTACTCTGAGAGGATATGGGCCGTCCGGTACAGTTTTGAGCCATTACATGAAAACTTTTTCGCTTCTCTTGGCACCCACCAGTGCCAGCTGTACTCCAGCTACACTTACTTTCTTTACTGGCTATTTTGGCCATTTTTGAGTGCCAACGTCACTACAGCATACTTACGGGCAGAGTACAGTACAGTAACTGTTCTAGACCATGCTTAGAAAGGTTTAGCGCACACATTGATGATGATCAATGAGATGATGAATCATTTTGATATTTTAGATCCAAACCGCGCAGGAAACATCTTTGAATATGATGTGAATGATCATTTATTACATATAATCTTATTAATTTCTTTTCAATAAAGAATTGGGTGGCATCAGGTAATCCCAAAATCCTTGCACCTCAACTTTGTTAACGACTAAAACACACAAAATAACATATCCTTAACTACAGATGTATGTAAGAGTTTAAAGAGCAACCTGTGTGTGCTATATGAGGTGTTAATATATTTTACGACACAAGGCCATGTACATTTTTAAGACAACGAGAGGGCAGTTGAAAGCCAGCTGCAACATGAAGTGTCTTATCTTTGCTATGAAATGTCATTTATGTCTTTATATTATCTGACCACATCGATTGCAGAGAAATGTTCATTATAGTTATCCAGACCTAAGAGTGCCAGTGTTGTGGTGCAAAAAAAGAAATCATGACATACTGTTATGGCGTCAGTCTTGTTAGCAGCTGTTGGCATCTGGTTTGAACTCACCTCTTTAAATATGAAGACGTTAAGGATGACCATGCTAAAGTTGTAGACAATGAGGGTCTTCCTCAGCTGGAAGGGCTCTCGGCCCTGCATGTACTTCGGGCCCAGCCAGAGGAAGAGCAGGTAGGTAGAACTTATGGCCAGCGTGGGAAGCGGAGAGTCCATCAGAGGCCATTTCTCCACACGCTTGTCTACAAACGGTACCAAAACCCCGTCATCACATGTTTATATAATGCGTAAAGCGTCCATCATCATTGATGTTACGCGTCCCGTCCATCTAAAGACAACAGTTACCTGCGATGGTGAGACTCCATTTGTAGAATCCAAAGGTGTCGGTGACTGCGTGCTTGATAATATCCATGTCTGGAAGTGGTTTTCTGATGGTGCATTCGGTAGAACAACAAACAATCAGTGCAGGTTATCTATAAGCCCCGTGATGTTAGGATGCTGTTCTGGGGGAGGTGGGGATCGGGGTTTGTGATGGTGAGGTGTTGGCAGGGGTGGTATTCCTGGGATTTGGGATTGGGGGAGGTGGGGGTAATAGCACAAAGACCACGAGAGCATGTGTCAGCACATATCAGCCCACTTCCATATGAATTATAGTGAATGTAGCACAAACGAACATGAATGTTTCTCTGATCAGACAATGTGTAACCTTTTATTTTGTGCATTGCATTAAAGAATTAATTTTAATGTAATATGAATGTAATATAAATGTAATGTAAATGTAATGTAAGTGTAATATAAATGTAATGTGAATGTTATGTAAGTGTAATATAAATGTAATGTAAATCTAATATGAATGTAATATAAATGTAAAGTAAATGTAATATAAATGTAATGTAAATGTAATGTAAATGTAATATAAATGTAATATAAATGTAATGTGAATGTAATATGAATGTAATATAAATGTAATATAAATGTAATGTAAATGTAATATAAATGTAATGAAAATGTAATATAAATGTAATAGACATGTAATGTAAATGTAATATAAATTTAATGTAAATGTAATGTAAATGTAATATAAATGTAATATAAATTTAATGTAAATGTAATATAAATGTAATGAAAATGTAATATAAATGTAATAGACATGTAATGTAAATGTAATATAAATGTAATGTAAATGTAATGTAAATGTAATATAAATGTAATATAAATTTAATGTAAATGTAATATAAATGTAATGAAAATGTAATATAAATGTAATAGACATGTAATGTAAATGTAATATAAATGTAATGTAATGTAAATGTAATATAAATGTAATGAAAATGTAATATAAATGTAATAGACATGTAATGTAAATGTAATATAAATGTAATGTAAATGTAATATAAATGTAATGTAAATGAAATATAAATGTAATGTAAATGTAATGTAAATGTAATATAAATGTAATGTAAATGTAATATAAATGTAATGTAAATGTAATGTAAATGTAATATAAATGTAATATGAATGTAATATAAATGTAATATAAATGTAATAGACATGTAATGTAAATGTAATATAAATGTAATGTAAATGTAATGTAAATGTAATATAAATGTAATGTAAATGTAATATAAATGTAATGTAAATGTAATATGAATGTAATATAAATGTAATGTTAATGTAATAGAAATGTAATACGAATGTAATGTAAATGTAATATAATGTAAATGTAATAGAAATGTAATGTAAATGTAATGTAAATGTAATATAAATGTAATATAATGTAAATGTAATAGAAATGTAATAGACATGTAATAGAAATGTAATGTAAATGTAATATAAATGTAATGTAAATGTAATAGAAATGTAATAGACATGTAATAGAAATGTAATGTAAATGTAATAGAAATGTAATAGACATGTAATAGAAATGTAATGTAAATGTAATAGACATGTAATGTAAATGTAATATAATGTAAATGTAATATAAATGTAATATAATGTAAATGTAATATATATGTAATATAAATGTAATGTAAATGTAATATTAATGTAATATAAATGTAATGTAAATGTAATATAAATGTAATGTAAATGTAATATAATGTAAATGTAATATAAATGTAATATAATGTAAATGTAATATATATGTAATATAAATGTAATGTAAATGTAATATTAATGTAATATAAATGTAATATAAATGTAATATAAATGAGAGATAATTCGAGAAATGTGCTGCTGCTGCTGCACACAGTGATGAGCACACAAGAATGGAATACTCTGATCATATATACACATATACACATATACACATATACTCTGATAACATGTACATATAATCCCAGCAGTTCTATACATTAAACACGTATAGCTCCCTGTGCACCCCGCCCCGCCCCCGGCAGAAATGTTTGCGTTTCTTCTTACCGTGGTGAGATTATAATCCCGTTGTCATGACATTCGGCGCAAGGTCACACACAGCACGTTTACTGTGATGAACACACTCGTGTGATGTCTCCGTGTGAAAGGCCGATGTAAAACACACTCACACACACTAACACACACTCACACACACACACAAGGGTTTATAATAAGATCGTCCGTGTCTTCAGCATCCTACACTCTTGCTGACGTCACTGCGGCTCTCTGCTGTGCACGCGCACAGCTGTGAATGAACGCGGCTGAAGTGCGCATGCGCGGGAATTAATTAATTAATTAATTAATAAATGACAGGGGGATTAACTTTATTAAGTATCAATACAATATAGATGGACAATAAACTTTAAGAAATAAATTATATATGCAGGGTGTCATTGTCAAATATTGAAATGGTGAAGAATGGATGAAAACTGTGTTAAGCATATAGATGATTCCTTAAATTAGGTTACTCTATGATGTCCTGTGTATAAGTATAGCCATACTGTTGCTAGGTTGATGTGTTTGGTTGCTATGGGTGTGGCTTGGAAGATTAAAATAAGTAATAGATCAAGTCACAAGTTAAAGGGACCAATCCCTGTGACTCTCTGGCCTGTGAGGAATCCCCCAGGGGTACGACCCTACACCCCATAGGGTGTGATGTCACAGGTAGACCAAATGTCTCAAGAAACCGGGGTGTGGAGCTACCCCCGGTCGAAATTGGGTTAAATCTCAAATATTTCTGGTGTATATATTTACCATATCAAACCCCGATCACTTTAAATAACTTTCCATCAGACTTTCCAATATAGCGGCTTAAAAATGTGTACCTCTGTTTATATAAAACATCTGTAGATATCTCACAGCATCTGTATATACATATTATTCAACACTACATTGTTGTGGCACTTGTTCACCTATTGTTGTATCGGCTATTTACCGCTTCATTGTCTCCTCGACTATTGTAAGTCGCTTTGGATAAAAGCGTCTGCTAAATGTCTAAATGTAAATGTAAAATATACACATTATTCAACTGTGCAATAAATGTGTGTCATGCTTCAGACATTTCACATACAGCACCTTATAACTTGTATATTTAATCAACATCTGTGCATATTCTATTCCGTCAGGAGTTCTTCTATCACATTGCATTTCCACCATTGTGTGTTAACTTACATATTTATTTTTACTTTTTACTTTTCATTTCCTGGGTTGATTGTCACTTGTCTTGTGAGTACACTTGGAGATAAAGGTAAGTCTGATTATATACATTTACATTTAGTCATTTAGCAGACGCTTTTATCCAAAGTGACTTACAATAGTCGAGGAGACAATGAAGCGGTAAATAGCCGATACAACAATAGGTGAACAAGTGCTACAACAATGTGACCAAGTTACACAGAGAGAGAAGTTACAAAAGATTTTTTTTTTTTTTTTTTGATAGAGTGAGTAGGTTAGAAAAGTAGTGAGTTAGTGAGTTAGATGTAGCCGGAAAAGATGAGTTTTTAGGAGTTTTGATTATTATAATTATTAAAAAAGTCTAAGCAGATGTGTTCTTAATAAGCCGGCCCTCATTCATGGATCTATATGGCAAGACTTGTTTGTGTCCTTCGTTCAGCAGCTGGTCCCAGCACCTTCCTCGACATCTCTCTTGTCCAGTCCTGTGGTTGCAACCATCAGATGTTCAGGGCCTGCCATGGAATGTAGCGTGTTTGACCTTCAATGCGAGCTGTATTTTCCATTGTAACTGAACCTTGTCTCTACAAATGGGTTTGAGATTGTGTAAGTTGTCTGCAGTCTGACCGGTGAGGTTCTGAACGGGCAAAGAACATTTGTGAAGTCACATCCTCTCTTAACACTGTTCTCCATTCCTCCACCCCAATGGTGTCAAACTCAGTTCCCGAAGGGCCAAGATCACCCGCTCCAGGATGTCTTGTGGCCATAGAACTGCATAGGCCAAGAGTAAAATCTGAGACAGTGTAAGAAGTTACTGCCGTGACCTTTCGCACAGCTGGCATCATTTCCTCCGGCGGGCAGAACTCGCTTCGCCACACATCTACCCGGATGACACACTTCCAGTGCATACTCTGTTACCAGTCGTCCCTGTTGGACAGGAGAACCCCCAGATGTAGACCAGTGGTTTTGGGAGAGTGTCAGGGTATGGGACACATGATCATCTTCAGCGGCTGTCTGCAGGTCACAGGGAACATCACGCTGGAGTAATGGAGATCCGAGGAGCAGTCATGGGGTCTCGCTTTAACATTCTGGACCTCTCTCTCTTCTGAGACTTCATGTCTCATAACATCTGCAGAGCTTCAGTTCCAGACGAACTCGGATCACCTGCAGTGTATCACACTGAGCAGTGCCTACAGAATTATGAAAAAGTCTCAGTGACTGATATTATTTCTTGCCTAATGTTTGCTGAGTACTGTGGTTTCAGACATGTCATTCCAGACACATAATGGGTTATTGCCTACTATATATAGGTTATTGCCTACTATATATAGGTTATTGCCTACTATATATAGGTTATTGCCTACTATATATAGGTTATTGCCTACTATATATAGGTTATTGCCTACTATATATAGGTTATTGCCTACTATATATAGGTTATTGCCTACTATATATAGGTTATTGCCTACTATATATAGGTTATTGCCTACTATATAGTGTGGAGAAGGAAATGCTAAATTTCAAATTAATAATTTCCAGAACACAACCAGCAATTTCTTTATTTTTATATTATGCAATTATATAATTTATTTATATATATAAATATATAAAAAATATATATGTATAAATATATAAAAAAAAAATATATATATATATATATTAAAAACACATTAATAAAAACACATCTCCACACAATAATAAAGTGAAATAATATAGGTATAGAAAACAAAAAAGAAACTGAGAAAAAACATAAAATAAAAAAATCCCTGAAAATAGATAATTAAATAATTAATAAATAAATCCAGTGTACAGTTATCTGTTGGCCGGTTTTATAAAACAAATTCCTCAGATGGCACATCATCAAGGAATAGTAGTAAATTTTACTTAATGCAAAGACTTCCTTATAAACATCACAAACTAAACAGAAATATGATGTCAGTACAATATTTTGAGACAATAAAGATGTTTCGTTTTTCCAACATCGAAAGACCACTATCGCGAGAGTACAAGAACGCATATGAGTTTACGTTGCTATCGCGGTATTTAAATGTCACACGTCGGTCCAACTGCGCAGCACTCCAGAAGTCTGCGTCTGCATCGACGGACAGTCGCTGTCACACAGTGACGCCAGAAGTCAAAGACGTCACTTCCGCTCCGGAACTGGGTGTCAAAAAACAAGATGGAGGACAAAAACAGTGTCGCTGATCTAGATGCTCGACTGCAAGAGCTTGAGAAACGCGTTTATGGCGACAGAGGAAGAAATAACAATAAATCAGAGAAGGTGAACAATTCTTCTGATGGGAAGAAACATTAATGAAACATTTAATGTGTTTTAATGTTCATCATTCTTCTAATGCATTATTGTGTATCAGTCAGTCATGAAATGTTGTATATTTTAATTGTGTGATGTGTTTGACTGCATGAGCAGAGATGAAATATGACAATTATTATATCATCTGTTATTAAATATGTGCTGCCAACATCTAAACATCACAATACTGAACATATGATTGTTGACATTCTGTTTTGTTGTCTTTAAATATTTGTTTTCTCTTCAAACTCATCATTTGGCTCAACACAGATGTTATGTATATAATATATCACATTAAATTACTCAAAAGTGATCACATTTGATATAATAAAGGTATTAAGGCATTAGCAGGTAAGTCTGGTGCTGTTTATGGGAATAGTTAAAGAAATGAACATTTATTTATTCACCCTATATTAAGAATAATATTGATATGTTATATTGACAAGCATTGGCGAGGTAGACTACTCCAATATTTATGTTAACAAAAACTTTTGTTCTTATTTTAGTGTGCCGACTCACTCGCAAGGGTCAGTGCCGCCCTTGCCAACACGGCCAACAAGAGAGAACGGGTCAAGATCCTTCACAAGAAAAGTAAGAGCCCACAGCTTTATATATCACCTCCTCTCTAAGGAAATACACAACTGTATGTGTGTTTAATTTAACATGATGCTCTCTTTCCTTCAGTTGAGGATTTGCTGAAGTATTTGGACCCTCAGTTTACAGATTTTATAGCTGTGCCAGATGCAATGAAATTGGAGTTTATATTAGCAGGTCAGTACTCTTATTGTTGTATTGAAGTCGCTCTCAGCGGGTTTAACTTGAGAACATCAGGGTTTAGCTGTGCACACGACTGAAAAAGTCAAATCGCTTGAGATCCCCCTTTCGATGTCAATGGGAAGCCCCATGTGAATCAAGTGTTACTATTAATGCAGTGATGCATGGCATATGCAAGTGTACTATTATTATTTGCATGTTTTATTGCATTTTTGCTTTGCTCACTCAATGTGAACAACAATGTGAAAAATGTCCTTAACTTCATGCTTGCTTTGACCGCAGAGGAAGAGTTTCTGCACTCCCAGGCTGCATTATTGGAACAAGTGCACAGTCTGCAACCTCTTCTGGACAGTAACCACATAAAGGGTAAAATCACTCACCCTATCCTTAAAATGTACTGTTGTGTGATTTGTGGAATTAGGTGTAAGAAATCTCTCTCTCGAACGTTCTCTGCTTCAGTTCCTCGATGGTGGAACGATCTGCCTCTGGCCTCACGCTTGTCAGACTCGGTCTCTATCTTTAAAAAACTCCTAAAAACTCATCTTTTCCGGCTACATCTAACTCACTTCTTTTCTAACTACTCACTCTATCAAAAAAAAAAAAACATCTTTTGTAACTTCGCTCTCTGTGTAACTTGGCAGCATTGTTGTAGCACTTGTTCACCTATTGTTATATCGGCTATTTACCGCTTCATAGTCTCCTCGACTATTGTAAGTCGCTTTGGATAAAAGCGTCTGCTAAATGACTAAATGTAAATGTAGTTGTTGTTCATTCTTAGTTCCAGTATTACAGATGTTGTCTTCATCTTTTTTTATTAGTATTTTTTGTTCTTTCATGACACAGCTGTTCCAGACCTATCCACTAAAGTGCAGCGGCTTTCTCAAATCCACATTCAACAGCAGGTAACAAAAGATTTATTTTTCCCTTCGTACCTCTTCATATTCTCTTCTACAGTTTGGAGGTGTGCACCCGCAGGGGTATATCGACAGCTTTACTTTCTACTTTTTGTGTTCATTCATTTGTGTAATAATTCAAATCTATTTTTAAAAGCGGAAACTTGTTTTTAACACATGTAGGTTTAAGAGTTTATCATATTAGATGATAACATGTTATAATGGCGATCAATTCTCCTTAAGCATGTGTTGTTCTCCCTTCTTCAATCCCACAGGATCGGAATGAAGAGTTGTCCTCTGAAGTGAAAAAGCTTTTCGAAGAGTACAACAAAATGGTATCCTTCAATGCAGTGAAATAAAAAGTTATTTCCAGTTATCATTCATTTAAAGCATATCATGAGGTCAAAATTCCCCGCAGCCCGTGACAGTAAAGCCATTTTAAACAGGTCAGTATCAAATTTTGCACAAATTTTACTTAACTGTTTCCCAGATGTTTCTTTTATCCAAACAGTTTGCTCAGTGGGATGAAACCCTTCAAACACTTGAAGGCTCCAAGCAATGCCGACAGATAGAATAATGGATTAAATTAGTGATGCTTCTGTGTCTCGATGCAAAATGTTGAGCTCTCTGTTTATGATTCTTAATTAAAGCAACACTGTTATTCATTCCTAATCAAACTTTGTTGTATTGAAGTAAAATCGGTCCCGATACTTCACAATGAATAAATGCATTGTAATGTATGTGTAGAAACCCATTCCTCCTGTAATTAAAGGGCCGATGTTTTTGCTTTCTATCAACCTCAAGTTATTTAACTTAATAAAGATGACAATAAATGTCCAACATTTCAGCTCTGTAATCTCTCGTTAATTGACGACACACTTTGAGTAGTACATTGACAGATATATGTAAGCATAAAGGCCACAGTAGTAAAATCAGACCTTGAATTCACTGAATTGGTTTGAATATGTTTGAAATGTTGATCAATTTGTTGTAGCACTTGTTCACCTATTGTTGTATCGGCTATTTCCCGCTTCATTGTCTCCTCGACTATTGTAAGTCGCTTTGGATAAAAGCGTCTGCTAAATGACTAAATGTAAATGAAAATGAATATGGTGTGCATATTAACATGAACGACACTATTTCCGCAAATGCCAACAATATTTGGATTTTTCTTATAAAATACTGATGAAACCTTTTCTTTAGACTTTATTAATAAGTCAGAACATTGATAATATCGCTACACGAAGCTTAATCATCTTTACCATTTTTAATTTATATAAATAATTTGAGAGGATATGCACATTTAATTCATTTTAGAATGATATAATTAAATTTTTTTTTTAAATATGTAATTCACTTTAGATGACATCACATGAAAGTCAAACAATAAAACTTTATTAAAGTTTAGGTTTGCCAGAAGAATGGGAGTGACGTAACCAAGCCCCGCCCTTGAGTCGCAGTTAAGGTCACGTGGTCTCCGCGGATACGAACTGACCAATAGCGTGGCGCGCTTTCAGGAAGTTGCGGATTTTGAATCGTCAGTGAAAGAAAACATTCCGAGTGTCCTCAGTGTTCCGTCTTTCTGTGAGTGCTGCACTCAAACAATGTGTTGTGTTGTGTTGTGTTGTGTTGTGTTGTGTTGTGTTGTGTTGTGTTGTGTTGTGTTGTGTTGTGTTGTGTTGTGTTGTGTTGTGTCGTGTAAACATGCAAACTGTACACGTGAGTCACAAGATCTGCTTTGTTTACCGTTTGAGAATACTTTGATTTAACTCGAGCGTGGAGCTCGGAACACGACATCATTAGCAGGAGGATAAACTACAGATACATGACATCTACACCTCAGAAGATCTCTGTAATGATGTCTTGTATACGTTGATTTCAAATTGTGTGACGTAATAAGGTTAAAGGTTACTGTGTGTGTGTGTGTGTGTGTGTGTGTGTGTGTGTGTGTGTGTGTGTGTGTGTGTGTGTGTGTGTGTGTGTGTGTGTGTGTCTGTGTGTCTGTGTGTCTGTGTGTCTGTGTGTCTGTGTGTCTGTGTGTTGTATTGATGTGTCTGTGTGTTGTATTGATGTGTGTCTGTGTTGTGTGTGTGTGTGTCTGTGTGTTGTATTGATGTGTGTGTGTGTCTGTGTGTCTGTGTGTTGTATTGATGTGTGTGTGTGTGTGTGTGTGGTATTGATGTGTGTGTGTGTGTGTGTGTGTGTGTGTGTGTGTGTGTGTGTGTGTGTGTGTGTGTGTGTGTGTGAGTGTCTGTGTGTTGTATTGGTGTGTGTGTGTGTGTGTGTGTGTGTGTGTGTGAGTGTCTGTGTGTGTGTGTGTGTGTGTGTGTGTGTGTGTGTGTGTGTGTGTGTGTGTGTGTGTTGTATTGATGTGTCTGTGTGTTGTATTGATGTGTGTCTGTGTTGTGTGTGTGTGTGTCTGTGTGTTGTATTGATGTGTGTGTGTCTGTGTGTCTGTGTGTTGTATTGATGTGTCTGTGTTGTATTAATGTGTGTGTGTGTTTTGTATTAATGTGTATGTGTCTGTGTTGTATTGATGTGTGTGTGTGTTGTATTGATGTGTGTGTGTTTTGTATTGATGTGTGTGTGTTGTATTGATGTGTGTGTGTTTTGTATTAATGTGTGTCTGTGTTGTATTGATGTGTCTGTGTTGTATTGATGTGTGTGTGTTTTGTATTAATGTGTATGTGTCTGTGTTGTATTGATGTGTGTTTGTGTTTTTGTAGTGTGTAGGGATGGATGAAGAGGAGAGCACAGAGAGACAGATGCAGATTGCCATGCTGTGTCAAAGACTGGCAAAGATGAAGCAGTTATTCAATGATGGTAAAAACATTTCTATTTACAAAAGATCCGACATTTTCCCAAAGTCACAACAAATCTATTTATAACAAAAGCTTTGAAAAGTTGTGATTCTCATGTTTGTAAACACAATTATGTAAGAAGTGTTTTATGAGCCAGATTGTTTACTGTCTTAAATTATTATTCTTATTATGTATTCAGTTTTAATCCTTCGAGATTTATTCTAATTTGTGTGGATTAAATTTACTTCAATTGAGCGATACATGTCTTTATCCAGATGACACAGATTACATTAACCAGGCTATCAGTTCGAATTCTCCCGACACTTGCCGGACGTTTCTGACCAATCTGGAGAAGAAGGGCAACCTCCAGACTGATGCCAGCCTCCTTACCAAGCTCATCGACTGCTACACGCGTGTCTTTTCCAGCATGCCGTTGGGAAAGTACAGCCGCAATGAGAGTTATGCCAAGATGCTGGTCAGATTCGCAGAGTTAAAAGCGTACGTTTTTTGTGATTGTCATTTTCATGTGGTTGTGTATGTAAATATCAAATCAGGGAATCCAAGGGGTCACAGATTTTGTATGTATTGCAGAAATTCTTCATATATATGTTATGCAATCAAACTAAGAAAATAAAATCACCAATTTAAGTTATTGATTTTTCAGCATTATATTACTGAGTATGTTCTTAGATTAATTTCAATTTATGGTTTACGTGACAAATTCTTATTTGGGAGGGGGGCAAAGCGAACATCCTCTACAAAGATGGCCTAACATCTAAAAGGTTTTGGAACCCTGCATTAAATCATATTCCATGTGTCACTTATGCAAGTACTCACACTGACAGATGGATGGGTTTGTTTTGGTTGCTTGAAAGATTTGATCAAGTATGATATATTTCTTTAATTCATCACATTTTGAATGCTTCTTTCAACAGCATCCAAGATGTGAACGACGCACAGGCTAGTTTTGATATTGCGAGATCCCACTGTAAGGATTTTGCTTTTGTCCACATAGCTTATGCTCAGTTTGAGCTTTTACAAGGTAAGCAGTGGCTTCTAAACCCTAAAAGTTCCTTTCACGCTGATTCACACCTTTCGCCGTCTTTTAAATGTTTGCTCAATGCTTCTCTGTCCTGTTTCTTCTCACCAGGGAACTTCAAGAAGTGTAGTTTAATTCTTCAGAAAGCCTTTGAAATGAACGCTAAGCCCAGACACCTTCTTGAAGCTGCTGTGCGGAATCTAAATGCTGGCAAACGCCAGCTCATTTCCCGCGAAGATAAAGAAAATATAGCAAGTATGTTTATTAATCCCATTTTTTTAATTTGTACATGTATATGGCAGCCAATACAATTGAAATCCAGAAAACACCTCTTCATGATTCTTTTAAAACATCCGACTGTCATTGTGTTTTTAGTTTCTGAACTTGAAAGCAGCTCGAGAAGATCCGATGGAACATCTGACCTCCAGCCAAGCTTTACTCATGGGTATCAAGAATTTCCTTAAATTCATTTCTCACTTTCCTTACATCACATGTTTAAAAAAATGTACACATTTAACTTTATCATCCACTGTTTGTACTGTTGATATTGCTTACATTTTCTCTATTATTCTTAATAATACTGTTTCTTACTTCTTGTAAATTTCAGGAATGATCATAAGTTTAGTCCACAAGAGGGAAGCATGTCCGTGTGGAGATCCGGGTCACAGCAAAGAAATGTCATGGTAAGACGCGAGATGAGTCACATAAGCCAAACGTTTTAAAATGAAGAAGATACTGATGGATGCTTCATCAAACAGGGAGAAAGATTACCCATGGTGCCTCTGTCCATACCTGAAAATGACAGCAGTGGCTCTGAAAACATCCAGAAGTCGGAGGCTTCCTCCCACAGCAGCACCTTCTCCAGGTGAGTCCTGTGACTTCCGACAGTAAAAGGAGCTCCCATATATAAGGGATGATACACATCATAGCTGGGAAAATACATCACAAAAGTCTTGAGTCCTTATTTATTAAATAAGGATGTCAGGATTATTTTTGACACAAAATTGAATATTTGAAATTGGTTTGATGTGTTTTATTGACGTCACGTTTTTTAATAGACAAACACAAGGTCTGAATGTCCGCTCCACATTTCTGTTGTGTCCATCAAAGAAAGGGACTCCAGAGGCAGACTCCTACAGTTTAAATCTCAAGGTACGAGAGTCAGCTTAACTTTTAATAGAAAGACACTTTGAAATGAACATTTTTGTATTTTTATCACTGTACGCTAATGTGTTCTTCAAAGTTGAAATGTATGAAAAATGTCTTTCTATCTGCGATCTATTACTTGCACTTGATCTATTACATACATTTCCGTAAGGACTGGAGGCCTTTCTTATTCCCGTGGGAACACGTTTAAACACCAGTATGTTCATACAGTATTGAGTTGTTCTCTTATGTGTACAGACGCCTGTGATCAGTCCAGATCATCATAGAGGAGAGACTGATGAAGCTGGCACAATAACAGCACTCTTACTAGAAAGAAAAGAGAGTTCTAGAATGGAAGGTATTTATAAGGGAGATTTACTTATGTAAAGGAAAGTTGATCTTTTTGTTATTTGTGAATACAGTTAAATGGTCATTTAGCTCTTTTTTTATAACAGTCATTGGTCACGAATTGAACATACAGCCACGGAAAAGGATAATTTAATATTTATAGGAATCTATTTTGGTAGAATTATTATTTTTGTTTTATTCAGTGGTTTTTTCTATAGATATTTCTCCCAAACTCCCCCCCAATAAAACAGTTTTTCTTTGCACTGGAGAAACAGGTTGAAATGAAAGAAAATATGCTGTTCATTTTTAGAGATTCATATTCAAGATATACAATGGTATTATTTGTGTAAATACATTTAGGCGAAGTAACACAAATATTATGTTGTGTCGTGACCTGGCCACAGTACATCTATAATGAATATGAATATACGTGAATTAAATTAATATCATAAATGGTCCCCTAACTTTTTGGTGGTTCTAGATATTCATCAGGGTGAAATTTCATGTAAAATAATAAACTTTGAAGAAATGTTTTTTTGTTCAAAAGTTGTTTTCACTGAAACGATTCATTTAAACTTGTTTTATTCTTTTATAGACACCGTAGACATAAACCAGTTCATTGGATCAAACTCTCCCAAAGACTGTGAGAAATTCCTGAGAAACCTTGAAATGCGAGGAGATGCTCGGTCCGACCCAGCTTTTCTATCCAGACTCCTGGACTGTTACGCAAAAGTGTTTGCCAAATTTCCCCTGGCGAAGCATTGCAAGCTTGAATGCTACGCCCGAATGCTTTTACGCTATGCAGAGCTGAAAGGGTGAGCACCTATTGACTTCTTATTTTACACATATAATTTCAACCTACACATTGTATGCTAACTTGACCAACCTTTTAGAATTGAAGATTCCGATGAGGCTCAAGATCATTTCAATATTGCCAGATCGCACTGCAAAGCTTTTGCTTTTGTGCACGTTGCACATGCTCAGTTTGAGCTGTCACAAGGTAAGGCGTCGTTTATTTCGACCTTAATTGAAAGCAGATGTAAAAGTCCATGTATTTGTAACATTTACATGCGGTTGTGATTTCTCCTAGGGAACTTCAGAAAAAGCAACATGATTCTTCAGAAAGCTCTGAGTTCAAACGCCCAGCCTGTTGAAATGATCCAAACTGCCATCAGAAATCTAAAGTCCGGGAAAACTCCACTGCTGTCTGCTGAGGATCAAGAGAGCAATCCTGGTTTGTCTTAATTTGGGCCCTATTATCTGTTAACCTTATTAAATCCACATAAAAAGCATTAATAGTCCCTAAACTACTGTATATGTATATCTTCAAACGAACTTATCGTCTGGTGTTTACATGAGTTCGAAAAGTTACATTTTGTCTACGTTGCTGCATGCTGCAGTTGCTTTGGCAGAAAACTTTTTACAGTCTTTTGCAGTTATTTTGAATCACTTTTGTGTCTCATTTAAAAACCGATGCATCTAGAAATGTAGAGCATTTCAAGATTTCTTTCAAACTGATGCAAAAAGGTTTCTGTTTTCAGAAACGGCAAGATCCAGAAAGGAAGAGAAAGATCCTGTAAAGGCGCAGAAGGCACCTGCTAAAGAGCTGTCATCAGAATGGAAGATTCCCGCTCTCAGAAACAGACATGCATCCCCAGAGGTCCGTTTACAGCTGCTTCTGTTTTATATTTTCCTTTTCGAAATTCCATATTTAACTTACATAAATTAATACATGAGACAAACGGGCTTTCTTTTATATTTAGGACCACAATCCCACCGCAGACCCCGTGTCAATATCATCCTCGATTCACGGCACGAGAACACCTGCCCCTCGAATACACCCAGCCCTAAGCTGTCAGACGCCCAACCACAAAGACCCAAATGCAAACAGGTGATGCACAGCACATGCAGTGTCCAGCTTTTATTTCGGTTCACTTAAACATCACTCTCACTTTGTTGTTCTGCAGTTTTGTTACCCCCGTGGTGAAGCAGAGGCCAGTGATTGTGTCCGTTCCGTCTACGGCTCAGAAAATGGGTCATGCACAATTGCCGTGCACCCCCCAGAGCCAAGTGTCCTTCATTCATCAGCCATCTCAGGTGAGCATGCTCGTATATACAGTTTCTTTCTTATAATCAACTGGGATCCAGATCAGGAGTGGATGATGCTAAAGATAATGCAAGGGGCTGTCAACCTTAACCCATTAACATGTGTGAATACTTTTGTAATCATTAAAAATGTAACCAAACTTAGGCAATGTCAATAAACCAACCTTTAAAGTATCAAAATAATTACTGTTTAATAGCAAGCTATCTTAGAAATATCTGAATTACACCATTGAAAGAGAATGGACTTTGGACTTGCTGTGATGTCAATAGCTGGCCAAAAGTTTTCAAAACAAACTGCCGAATGGCAAAAATATGGACTTACAACGTGTATAAAAATGATCAACACCCAGATTTCACATTGATGACCATTACTGATAGGTGGATGAATTGGTTTATGGAAGAGTAGGAGGACAGTTAGGTGAATGCTGGTTTTATGCTTTTTACTATAAACCCTTCAAGAATGTTTTTGTTGTTCTGCTTTCAGCTGTCTGCTTCAGCTTTCTCAAATGAAACTATCACAATCAAGGGCCAACAGTACTTTATTTTTAAGATGATCGGCCGTGGTGGATCCAGTAAGGTAAAAACATTTTGGGCCGTTTCGGTCATTTTTCTGTGTATGCAAACTACGACTGGATAACAGAACTTCTCTCGTAATTTTATAGGTCTATCAGGTGTTTGACCAGAAGAAGCACACGTATGCTCTGAAATATGTGAATCTAGAGGAGGCTGATGCACAGGCGGTGGAAAGCTACAAGAATGAGATTGAGCACTTGATTCATCTTCAACAGTACAGTGACAAAATCATCAAACTCTACGACTAGTAAGTTTTTCCACCTGACCTATCCATCAAGACTGTGGTGTGCTCTGTTTTCAATGTACAACCTTTAAAAGCACCTGGTGACACGGCTGATGAACGATGTTTTCTGTCTCACTGAAGTGAAATTACCAGCAGTTATATTTACATGCTCATGGAGTGTGGGCACCTGGATCTCAACACCTGGCTCCGCAACCGTAAAACTGTCAACCCACTGGACAGAAAATGTTATTGGAGGAATATGCTGGAGGCTGTGCACACTATTCACAAACATGGTAACTTCATCCAGAGCAAAACTGCATAGCTATGAGACTCGGTCTCTATCTTCAAAAAACACCTAAAAACTCATCTTTTCCGGCTACATCTAACTCACTAACTCACTTCTTTTCTAACTACTCACCCTATCAAAAAAAAAAAAAAAAAAAATTTATATATATATACTTTTTGTAACTTCTCTCTCTGTGTAACTTGGCAGCATTGTTGTAGCACTTGTTAACCTATTGTTGTATCGGCTATTTACCGCTTCATTGTCTCCTCGACTATTGTAAGTCGCTTTGGATAAAAGCGTCTGCTAAATGACTAAATGTAAATGTAAGCTATGTGATCAAATCCACTCCGAATGCTTAAGTTACTGCATAGGAACCTCTCACGACAGCCAGGCATCGCACTGGGTAGTTTAATGGGCAACGTCCGGCTAACTTAATAAAGCTGTATTTCTTTTTTTTAGGTATCGTCCACAGTGATTTGAAACCAGCCAATTTTGTAATAGTTGATGCCTCGCTTAAGCTGATAGACTTTGGCATCGCCAACCGCATTCAACCTGATGTGACGAGCATAATGAAGGAATCGCAGGTTAGAACCGACTGTCATCTAGATTTGCATTTCTGGACTGTTATACATTGATTTTATTCTCATTCTTTTATCATGCCTCAGGTGGGGACCCTAAACTACATGCCACCAGAAGCCATTAAAGACACTTCCTCAAGTGGGAGGCCGGGGTCAAAGGTGACACATGGCAATATCAATGCAATTATGACATTTTAATAGTAGTAGATTGTAGTATGATCACTTTTTTCCTGCCCTCTACAGATCAGCCCTAAAGGCGACGTGTGGTCACTCGGATGTATCTTATATAACATGACTCACGGCAAGACACCTTTCCAGAACATAACAAATCAGATCAGTAAAATCCACGCCATAATCGACCCGTCCTATGAGATCGAATTTCCCGATATTCCAGAGAAAGACTTGCTTGACGTGCTCAAGGTATGTGAATATTTTGCTGTGCCGGACAGTCTTTCATGGTTTCTTCTGCAGGGTTTAACATCGATCAATCCACTGTCCGTTTCAGAGGTGCTTAGTACGCAATCCCAGAGAAAGGATTTCCATCGCAGAGCTCCTCGATCATCCATACCTGCAGTTGCAACAACAGCCGCCGCCTGACACCGGTAGACTTATATTGACCTCTGCCTTAGATTCATTTTGGATTGGTTTTAAGCTATAACACGATGCATCCTCTTCTGTTTCTGCCGCAGAACCGTGTAACAATGATCTGAAGAGGATCCTGAACGAGCTGGCCGCCCTTCAGTCTCCCAACAGCATCGCGAGAGCTGCGAGCGTATGTTCATCCATTCCACCTTCAATGTTTAACCGTTATTATTCTGCTTGGTCACGTTGTTCTCTTTGACAATAAAACTGCCATTCAATCGAAACTGTGTCGTTTTAACCCCGTGTTTCCGGACTCCTTTAGAACCTGGCCAAGATGTGCAACAGTGGAAGGAAATTAGA